>PVJI01007513.1:0-77646 GCA_004026765.1 Micronycteris hirsuta
GGAGCTTAGTTTTGGGTTTGTGAAATCATTTTAAAAGTTTCTTTCTCTGAGCCAAATTTGGACTCAGCGTTTGATTGAATTCAATTGCTTGAGGGTATAATATTTGCTGAAATAAAATCTCTGGATTCTGCTAGCTATACACTATGTGTATTCAAGTTTCTCTGGGATTTCAAAAGTACAATAACTTCCAGGGACACAGCTCATCTTAATTCACAAAAATAATTCCAATAGTTTCATGTTCTCCAAATTCAGTAGGATGTTAAGCATTTTAGAGTCACTTGTCACCTCTCCCTTTTCTACAAAGAATATTTCAAACTTTTATCACTATCCTCCAGCTCTCTGACTCACCACCTGGTTCTCAGGAGACTCAACCTCCCATTTCATGTGAATAACGGAAATTATCAAGCAGGATCTGTCTGAACTTCTGCCTCTTTTACTGTCAATGATTACATGTAAAAAACATCCCAGAGTTTTTCCCTCCTGTTCCTGGTTTGCCTTCTTTGTCATGGTCAATACCTACATGCTGAACAGACTGCATCTCTGTTTTTTCAGCTGCATCTAGTTCTGTGTAACCAGCTCTCCCAACATCTAGTGCTTAAAACAACAACCATTTATTTCACTCAGGATTTTGCAGGTCAGCAATTTGGTTTGGTCTCAGGTGGGCAGTTATTCTTATACAAGTCTCATCACTCATACATCTACTGTTAGCTAGATGGAAATAGCTTGGGCTGTCTGGTTTATAACATCATTTCTGGGAAGGCTGGGCTAGGTGAGGACTCTCATGTGTTCTTCTCCAGCTGGCTTGAATAGGCTTGTACACGTAGCATCGGAGATCCATAGCAGCCAGACAGCAAGCCTAATGCACAATGTTCAAGCTCGCCAGCTTCCTGTTTGCAGTGGTCACATTGACCAAAGCTAGTTTTAAAGCCACCTATATTCAAGGGGGTGGGAAGATTCTATTTTTAATAGGAGAAATAATGAACTCATTTTTCATTTCAAGATTATAGATATTGAGGAAGAAAAAAGTCTTAATTCATCCAAATAGCTCATAAATTTGGAAGACAAGTTACGACACAATTAGCCAACCAGACATAGTATAGAGAATTTCCTCCACATAAAAATGTGAGCTTTGACTGTATTGTTAATTTGTTTAGTTTCAAAACATAGAGTGTAGATTTGTACCTTGTACTGGACATTTATCAAAATATTTATCATTGGATTACTTATTTACTCTTTGGAAATTAAATACTGTATCTTACTACCTCTGGCTTCTAATAGAGAATAGTGTAGACCTAAATGTGTATTTACTCAAAATATTTACTGTTTATTGAACAATAAATGCAGTTATACCCAATAATTTTATCAGATTTAAATCGTATTATCATACTCGGCTGGTGTGGCTCAGTGGATTGAGTGCTGGCCTGCAAACTTAAGGGTTGCTGTTTTCATTCCCAGTCAGGCACATGCCTGGGTTGCGGGCCAGATCCCCAGCAGGGGGTGCACTAGAGGCAACCACACACTGATGTTTCTCTCTCGCTCATTCTCCCTCCCTCCTCCCTCTCTAAAAATAAATAAATAAAATATTGAAGAAAATAGTATTATCAACTCAATCTTCTGCACTACTTACATACTATTTATTATTTCTAAAATCATTTCTGTTTTTGTTAATTCTCACCTGAGGAAGCATATGTTTATCGATTTTAGAGAGAGCAGAAAGCGGGAGAGTGGGAGGGAAAGAGAAGGAAAAAGAGAGAAACATCGATGTGATAGAGAAACATTGATCAGTTGCCTTCTGACACGCCCTGACCAAGGACTAAACCTGCAGCCTTATTGGTGTATGAGACAACGCTCCAACCAAGTGAGCCCCCTGGCCAGGGCTCAAGTTTCCTTTTCATAGGACAGAAATATAATGGGAAGTTTATGGGTTTACAGTTAAACAGATTTTCGCTTAAAAATGGGTTTTGTATGCACTAGTTGTATGTGATTTTGGGAAATGTTTTGCCTTCTGAAGGCTTATCTTTCTCATGCATTCAAGATCATATTGAATATTAGAGGAATTTGGGGAATTAATCTTAGGGCTTTGGGGTGGTGATTCAGGAGTTTATGATAATGAACAGTTTATATGTGGGAAGCTATCATATACATGACATTAATGTCAGAATGTTAACTTACTTGAACTTACTTAGGTGTTGTATAATTTAAACGTTATTTTACATTTTATGTAAATATATGGTTGCATAATATTGTAGAGCTGCCTTAAGTTTTTCATATAAAATATTTTGATAATATTGTGATCACTTGAAACTGACTTCCTCAGCATTTCTTGGGGCATCCCAGCTGTTTTCCCGAAAAAGGTATTCTCTAGAAAATGTTGAAAAGCAGTGATAAAAGTAAAGCATACAACACATCTGGTGCAAAATAAAATCTACGTCAGTATGTTATGATTACCTTACATCACTGAGACTGCTTAAAATTATGTTTCAGAGGTTCTTAATGTTCTTTCTCAAAGTGCAATACCAGAAAACACACCCACCTCATTCAGTCCTTTGATTTCATAGGCTGTATTTTCTAAATATGCATTTGAAAGTATAAAAGGATGAGGCATCTAGTTTCAGAAAAATGAAAACATTGAAAGATCTTTATTTTGGTTACTACAAAACAAGATGTTTCCCTCCCTTGGGAACAAAGTTAAAATATTTCCTGTTTCTGGTATGAGTCAGCTTCATTAGGAATTTCAGCTATTCTTCCCACATTTTCCCCAGAAAAAAGAAAACAAATCACACAAATGGCTTTCCAAAGAAATGTCCTTTTTTCTCCAAATCCTGCGGCGTCATGGGAGCCAATGATCTTTACAGTTCTATACCTAGTGTTGCAGTTTAATGAATCTTACGTGGCTGGTGTTGAAATATGACTCTTAACAATTCAAATTGCAGTGTTTCTACCCCCTGCTACTGAAACCATATCCGTATGAATTAGACTTTGGATTTGAATATTCATCATGTTTCTTAGAGGCTCTTAACCCTTAATTTGGATATTTTGCTTTATATAGATTGCCTATGCAACCTTCCATAGTGCATGGGTCATAGCCAACCTAGAGCTGCGGTAATGAACAGACTATGCCCTGAGCTAGGTTTGCTGCACACAAAAATCACAGCTCATTCTGCCTGCTCTACGGAGACCCAAACAGTTTTGTCAGGAACAACTGGTGGTAAGGCATCGCTGATAGTTAGCTCACAGTGTCATTTGTCAGTTGATATATGAAATATTGAATTTAGCACAGGAAATATGTTTTGAGGGTTTTAATAAATAATGTGAAAGTGTGCAAGTTGCATTAAGCTTGAAGTTATTAAAATAAATAGTAATTCTCAAGTAGGGAAAGGATCATTAAATGTCAATTCTTACATATTTCATTGAGATGCACGTAACATTATTTTGAGTGTACATTTTAGAGAGGTTGAGAAACTGCAGATTCACTGGAAGCCCTGTTCCTAAAATTTCAGCCTTATGTTGTATACGGACAGTGCTATGAAACAAAAATAGAAAAGAGTTCAATTAAATCGCATAGTATATTGTGAGATTTTAAACACTGCAGCAGAAAATCCAAGATTCCAAGTTATACCATTTTCTGGCATTTGTGGTAAGTCGGGGGGAAAAAAAAACATAAATAAAAAGTGCCAGATGAATGTGCAGCATACATTATAGTGAGACATCAAGAATTATTGTGAGAATTTCATTTAAAAATAAAGTTAATTTGTCAGGAACCAATTTGACTTTGCAATTGTATTCATAAAAATCATGGTTACTCTTTGCCTTTTAGGCTTTAACACAATGAAGAAAAATGAAGTTATTAAAGTCTGCTTCTAAGGTTACCACAGAGACACATTCTCAACCCAAGTTCATGTAATTTTAATGACAATAATTTATTTATTATTAGACTCCCTGGGAAAATCAGTTTGTTAGGTCCAAGACAGGCAAAATCCCAATGCATTGTCATTACAGAGACCTACTTTATACTTATTTTACTTGGCTCAAGGTTAATTCCTATAAAGTTTATTTTTAGTAGTCATGTATAATGCTGTCCTTTTATTTCCTTTATCTGTACTAGCTCATAACAGCTTCGGCACGATAGTGTTATACGGTGGAAAGGGAACAATCAAGGCGAAGGCGTTTTCCTGTTGCCCCCTCCTTTGATCACAGAAGCACAGAGGCCAGCAGGGGGGAAAGGCTTCGGGTAAGTATTACAATGCCTGGAACAGTCACTAACATACATTAAAAAAGGAAAAACTCAAGTCCAGGAAAGTAGATAAAATAGACTTCTGACACAAACACTTGATTCAAGCAAAATGAGTCAGGACAGGAAGAGCAAAGTGACGAGACCGGAGGGGACCGGGACACCACGAAGAGCGCAACCGTAGACACGCGCACTGCCATAGCAATGGCTCCACCGTGCAAATAAACTCCACTGGACACTTCAATACAATAGGGAGGAGTTCCTCCTAATAAAAAGCTATGTATTATCTAACAGGAGACTCACTTTATGTATAGAATTACAAACAGGTTAAAGTAGATAAATGGAGAGAGCTATACCAAGTAAACACACCTCGTTAAGAAGGAGAAAAAACAGTAGGATCAGCCAATACAAATTCTAAGACAAGTAGCATTACCAGAAACACAAAGAAAGACTGTAAAATGATGAACAAATCCATGGATAAAGAAGAAACAACTATCATAAATGGTGGTGTGCCTAACAACACAGCTTCAAATACTTTAAGTAAAAATGATAGACCTAAATGTACATATAGAAAACAAATAAAAAAAAGTATACCTATTAAATTATTTTAAATCATAATTCTTATCCTTACATCTATTTAAAAATTAAATTCATAATGAAAAACATTCTCACAAAGAATACTCCAAGGCATGATCCTTCACTGGTGAATTTAATCAAATGTAAAGAGTATTTAGAAAAGGACAGAATACTTAGTAACTCATTTTTAAAGGCCAGCATTACTTTGATTTTGAAATCAGACAAAAACAATATAAATACATTTCTACTTATCTTTCTATATATTGATTGACCAATCTATATCTATCCTATAAACATAAAGGTAAACATCTAAAACAAAACAGCAGGCATATACAATCCAGCAAAATAGAAAAATGTAGTGCATCATAAATAAGATTATTCAGGAGTGCAACATTGTTTTACTATATCATCACCAATCACTTAAGTTTACTAGATTTAAAGAGTATTCATGAAAGCCATATGATCATCTCCATAGGTGCACAGAAAGTATGTGACTTCTTAAAACACCCTGATAAAACACAAATTAGAGCAAAACTCGTTGGATTTTACCATCAAAAGTAAGAATTCAATTCAATGAAGAATACCAACAACAACAAGAATACAGACATGAAAAAGTTTTAAATTCCTAACGCAGACTAGCAATTACTACATAAAAAAGATAATGAACATCTAAGAATCAACAGAAAAGGAACAAGGAATCAAACGGAAAAGGAGCTGAGGCACACACACAAAATTCACTGAAGCAGAATGAAGAGATTCTCAAACTCACTAGTTATCTTAAATTCAAAGAACTAATGAAATATATTTGTGTACATAAGAATGACAATGAAGAGAGAGAAAATGCTGGTCAATATAAGGTGATCTGGAAGGTGTCAAGCTTGGCTGATGGAAGTAAAACCACGGGCAGAATGTACCAGAAACACTTTGGGATCTTCTTAGTGAAACTAAGTCTCATGTGCCCCATGGTCCAGAAATCCCACTCCAGGCATTGGTGCATATTTCCTAGAAATTCTCAGGGAGGGGCATATAAGAAATAAATGAAGGTGATTATATAAGACATTTCATTTTATTTACATTTCTATATATAGACTGAATGACTGAAATCATGGAGTTGACCAAAACAAAGATGTCAGTGTGGGAGGCTATTGATACGTGAAATGTAGGAGATGCCAATTTTAGAATAACCATTACTTATTTAGAAGCAACGAAAAGTAATTATCTATTGCATTATAAGTAGAACTTAAAAGTACAATGCTAAATGAAAATAAGTACCAAAAATGCTATGCAAATACACAAAACATCTAAAGAATTCAAGAGTCTATGCATATTTCAGGATTTCCATCGAACAGGCAGGGGTAGAGTTTGGAGAGAAGAGAAGAATGGGGATCAGGGCGAAGGGCAATAAAAAGCAAACAAACACAACGCTTAACCCAGAAAAGAGCTTGCGGTCATCAAAATAACTAATAGGAACTGGCTGATTAATAGAACTATACAACTGTTTTGTTAGAAAATAGAAAAAAAAATAGAGAATAAAATATTTGAACCTACATTTCTAGGTGCATATAAACTGCAGCCCAAAGAGTGAGTGAGAAGAACAATGAGAACCCCTTTCCCATGGAATTCCTATTTGCCTGCGAGAACACCTTAAGTACGTCATACAGATTATGCCACACAGCGGTCACTGATCAGTCCTTGAGCTACAGTTACCTGTAATAAAAGGGTTCCATCTGCAATAGGGAAAAACTAGTTGTTAGTAGAATTGCTTAATATTTTCTTTCCAGTTCTCCCCACCAAAAGATTCTCTTGACTGTTCCCTGGTCACACGGACTCATTTTTGAATACTTTCACTAATGTAGGCTTATGTCATGGTAAAATAAAAAAGTTGAGTCCTGCAGTGATTTAAAAAATGTTTTAGATTTTTACAGTGGTAATTAACAGAAGGACTTAACCACATTTTGTTTTTTCTTAACTAAGATCCAGATTGTATCAAATGCTCCAGCAAGGAAAAATAATAAACTATGAAACTACACAAATATTTGTGTTCTAATTTTTTTTTACATTTGATTAAGTATATATCTGGGTATATGCATATGTTTTCAGTGAAGGGCAATATAAAATAATATAAATATTGAAAAGACTTGAGCCTATAAAAGTTCTCTGAATTGCTAGCTTGTGATATTTTCCATATTGATGAACTCAATTTTGTCATGAATATTTTTGATCACAAATAATAATGATATCTCTCTCCCGCAGATAAAGAATGGGAGAGGAAAGATTTCCATGGCCATTATTTAAGCATCTGGAATCAGATATGTCTGAGGCAATATGATTTCATGAACTTTTCAATTACATGAGTTAATAAAATTCAATTTCCTTTTAATCATTTTTCTTGGTTGTGATTTAAAACTGAGATTCCAGAGTTACATATAAAACCTTCCTTCACACTCGGTGTATAAGTAACAAATAAAAATACTTTCAAAACTGTTGTTCCTAGAAGTAAACTAATGGAAATATCAGTCTATTTTCCACATTATTACATCCTAAAAATTAGTAAAACACTTTATTCCTCCTGTACTCACTACTCCACTCACTTCTAAGTGATGAAAGAAAAAAACAATACTCATCAAGAGATTAACATCATTTAAGGTAGCAGAAGGTTGGTAATTTACATAGGGAAATATTTTGTGTTCTTTAATTCCATCTATTTACAGAGAAATAATACATCTGCCATGAGAAAGGCAGAAGGGGCTGCATGAGCCTTTAACAGGCTAGAAACCACCAAGTTGCACACATAACTATATTCACTTTCTAAGGTAGCTGTCAGCTGAAAACACTGAATTTGTTATATTGCAAATGGGAAAGTGCCCCAGTCTCTCTCTCTCTCTCGCCCTCTCTCTCTGCAATAGCCAGATGAATTCTCAGATTGTTTTAAACAAAATTAAAAAGCACTTCAGATAATGACATATATTCTTGACATTTTTCAGGTACATATTTAAGTGTTTAGACTAATTAAAACTTCTTATTCAAATATAGCTCAAAACTTCTTTCTCACCTCCAGTTCAGACTTAATCACAGCCTGATACTCTGAGCACCCATGAAGTAAAAGAGCATGATGTCATTTTTTTCTTAATTTCCACTGACTTGATATCACTTTTTGGCATGTCAGAATCAGTAGGGTTGATGATGGTGGTTAAGACATAATGAGAGAAAAAGGGCTTTTGACTTAATGCTCTTCATACTTATCCTTTGGCTGCTCAGTGACCATTGCTATTTCCAGCCACCAAATGCGACCTCTTTCATGGGTTGCATCTCTAGTTTTATGGTGTATTCTCTGTCACAGTCAGACTTTCTTTACAGCATCATTTCCTGGTGTGTGCTGTGCAAACTGAAGCTGAATTCTTGTGACTACCAGTCATTTTCTGCTCCAGAAGATCCCTCAGTAATGTTCTTTCAAGACATTCAGTCCCAGTTACCCTCCATGTGCTAAAAAGACATTCTTGCCCTGTATGCCGAGAAACGCAGTTTGAAAACACCTCTTTCAGCCATGTCATTCATTGCTGGCTATTCCAACAAGCCTATAAACTAAATTTTTAAAGCAAACAGCAGACAGTCTCATTTCCATTCCACAAAATGCAGGAGAACAGAGGGCAGGCTACTTTACAACTCTCTGATGCTCCACCTCAGGGCACAGACGGGAACCTTTGCATCTGGGTAGCAGAATACAAGAACCCTCCATCTTTCCAAATGGTCTCATACTGAGCCTTCTTTACCTAATCTGGGGGAACAGGAATTCACTACTGCCACCATAGTAAGGGATGGAGAAATTCCCCAGAACCCTTATGAGTTATCCTCAAAGAACATCTTCTTTGATTAGTTTCTAGATTTCTTTTATATAGCCTAGACAGAAAAATAGTTGCGATTGTCATTAGTATCAATTGAAATTACTGTGTGGGGCAAAAGTAGGTTTACTGTCATCTGTATGGAAAATAACATAATAATTAATAAAAATAATGCCAGAAAAACTGTTTCATAACTCACAAATGTAAGCCTACTTTTGCTTCATCCTCTCTATTCCTCTACAAGTAATCAAATTCCCAACCATGACTTTAAAGGTAGGTGTATTTGAGTTTCTTTTCTCATTTTGCAGGAAGTCTGAAAGCGCAGGAACAGATCACAATGAATACTCTTTGAAAACTCTTCCAAAGGGCTTTGGTTACCTTTGAGCTAAAATAATCCGTTAAAGAATGGTAAAGTTTCATGACTTGGTATCTTGTAAAGAAACTATTTTTTAGTCACTTTGTTCAGTATATGTTTGTTTGAGGAAAATGATAAGAATTGAAGATTATATAATGATGTAATATATGGATAATCTAGATATATTAAAGAGAAATTTATAAATGTTACTTTATTTTAATGCATATATGTAAAATATAGACTATAAAATATTAACAATAATAGAAATGTCAAATTATCTCATCATAGCTATTTTTGAGTCATTCATTTTTCTCTCAAGTTTACTGTGAAAAGTGATTAAAAAACTTTTCAAAGAAAGGAACTAAAGTAAGAAAGTCAGAGGACATCAAGTTAAATGTCATTGCAACTGAATCATTTCTTTTATCTGGGTCACATATAGAGCAAGTAGTTGATTTCTTTTAATGGGTGAAATTCTTTCTATATGCCAACATATTTTTAAACACATGTCATCATGTGGCATCCATACATTACTCTACAAAAAATATGCAGTATATTTGTACTGGTAAAATATAATGCAATGTGTTATAATATAAAAGATATAAAAAGTGTACAAACCACAGTCTACCCTATATTTAAATGAGTGTTTTCCTTCCACTATTATTACTGCCTTTCCTTCATGTGTCCTTAGTTACTAAACAAAACATTTTGAAACTTTATTTATGATCCCCTCCATTAAAAAAATACCATATCTAAGTAAGAGAAAGCACAGTGGAGGCTTATATACTAATACACATGCTGCGGCCCATGCAGGTGCAATAACCTCTCTGTTCTCACCCCACAGGGAAACTGTGAAACCAGAATGGCCTTTCTGATTTGTCCTGGGCTGGGTTGACATGGCTGGGGCTCTGTCCTTCTAGAGGGGCAGGTTCTCTGTAAAGGAGTGCACTGCAACTGAGCAAATCGAGGAGAGGTGAAGGCCCTCTGCTGACACCATTCTCAGCAGTTCTTCCAGAAAGTCATTCTCTGAAGGAGAATGAGCAGAATGCATCAGAAACATTCCTCATACCCTGTGTTTCTGTGATCACAGTCCTGGCTGAGAAAATAACAAACATACAAGAGAGAGAATTTCTTATACTTTCTGGGTAATTTCCTTGAATTTCTCTATTTGACCCACAAACTGAGATTTCTTAATATGCTTCAATTTACTGAGTCATCCTGTACTTTTAAGTGATTAATTAAGAAAAACATGTTTAGTTCATTATAAACAATATGCTTCCCTGGCTACTTAAAATTAAATAAAATGAAATAATCTTCTACAACCCTGAGTAGAAGAGAAAAAGAGAAAAAAAAAAAAGAAAAAGAAAAAAAAAAAAAAAAAGCTATGCCACCAAGGGAGGAAGCATATCTAAGACACATATTGCACTGCCTAGTTGGAAGATTCTAATGTGCTTCTGAAGATTATTAGTACTCTAGACTTTACCAATTGTCTTTCCTGGAAAGACATTTCCTGAATCACCTTTCTCTCCACTATTTTATCTAAATTTGATAATTCTATCATGTCTAATCCAAATGTGCACTATGGGTTTCTTTATAAAAGGTGTCATGGTCATGGCAGCAGTGGGGTGGTTGCAGGGGAGAGGAATGGTGGAGGTGGTAGAGGGTACAGAGGGGATAAATCGTAATGGAGAAGAATACAATGAAAAATTTAAAAAAAAAATACCCTGACTGGTGTGGCTCAGTGGATTGAGCACCAGCTTGAGAACCAAAGGGTCGCTAGTTCTATTCCTGCTCGGGCACAAGGCTGGGTTGCTGGCCAGGTCCCGGTTTAGGGGGCACAGAAGAAGCAACCACACATTGATGTTTCTCTCCCTTTCTTTCTCCCCTTTTTCCCCACTGTCTGAAAGTAAATAAATAAAATCTAAAAATAAATAAATAAATAAATAAATAAATAAATAAATAAATATTTTTTTTTTTAAAGAAAATAGCCCAAGAGGAATTAATTGTTCTCATGTATAACTCTTGGCAGTCTTGAATATACATTATGGTGGACATTTGTTCACTCAACTTTGAGCATGAGATTTCTGTGGTCTAAGGGAGGGTGAATTAAAGAAGCATGCCATCTGCCTTCATCAGGCTTGCTACTCTAACAGTAGAAACAGTCACACAAATAAACATAAAGTATTAACAATAATGGCTATAGAGGTAGATTGCCATGAGGCATGTAATAATGAGAATTAACCTACTAAGTGAGGTCAGTGAACTCTCCCCTTCTACTGGTGACTTGGATGAGCTAATCACTCATTCTCTAAATTAAATAGAATTCTACTGGAATCATATGGTCAGAATGATGGAAATTTCTGTTTTCTAAGGCCATGAGCTCAGATTCCTTTGATTTATCCTCCTTAATGGGAACCCTAGATCCGTTCCTTCATAGGATTCTGTTACTTCATGAAAGCACTTACTGGGATGGAGACAAGGGTTTGTGCTCCTAGTCAGATCCTAAGGCCTAAGTCCTTCCTCCTCTTGATTAAAAATTCCCTGTCTTGACAGGCACCATTCCAAAAATTATCATGATTTCTTAGTCTTCAAGGCCTAGAGCCTCTTGCTTACTATTACCTTTCTTCTACATTCTTAGGTTTTATTCAACAAAAGCCTCTTAATTATACATTGAGAACAAGAGAAGCCCAAGTTGCCATGAATAAGACCATACTTTTCCTTTGGGTTAGGGGCAGGAAGTAGGTTAAGAGGCTGAAACAAATTTTACTTCTAATTCCTTCACCACTTCCCTTCTAATAATCTGAGGCACTGAGAATAAAACATACACGGGTATTTCAATGAATTATTTTGCCACAAATTCATTAATTTAGAATATACATATTAGTGCATGTACTGTATTAAAAACTATTGAAAAAATTGGCTACAGCAATGAATGAGGCAGAAGAATCTCTGTCCTGTAAGAGCTGACATTTCAGTGAGAAAGCTATTTTAACCTTTTAGAATTTGACCTGACCAAAAGTAGAAAAACACTTTCCCAAATTGTGCATCAGAAATAAGTGGGCATAATATCTGAATATTTTTCAAGGACATACTTTAAAAGCTTGCTTGCAACGGAATTAGAACATGGCTTTTATTTATTTAAAACATGTTGTTTAAAATTTAATTTCTTTGACATCTAATTCACTTCCCCTTTGTCAGTCCTTCTTTTGTTATTAAAACTATTAATTGCTTGTCTCTTCTATTTAGTTGTATCCATGTTGCTCTCTTTTAAATGTTTTGTTTTGTTTTGTTTTTAAATTGGTTTCTTGATTCTCATCAGCTTCCGAGAGGCTTGATTTTAGTTACATTCATGTTCAAGAGGAGCAGCAAATACCTAGCTATAAATCACTGAAACTCAATTTTAAAAAATCTAAATTATTTCTGACCTATTTTAAACTTTGATTTTCTTTCTACTTTTCATATCTTTGTTTTCATATTATTTTAAATTCCTTCTTTAATTTTCTCTGACATTGATAAATTCTATTATTCACTAGAAAGATGCAAATTAATGGAATTCTTCCCATTTATTGCCTATCATCTTTGTCAATATGTAAACAAAATAATCTTTTGAAGAGTAGAGTCAAATGAGATATGGAGAAGGTCAGTGTGATGGTAATATAAATCCTATTTGAAATGGCATGGAGTAACAAGTAATCAATTTTTATGAAGCACATCTGTGGTTTGAACTGACTTACTGTACCATAGAACTGAAGTTAGTCAGAAATGCATGATGTAGGAAGCTACCCAAAAGAAAGAAGATGAATCCAGACAAATCAAGTATCAATATAGGTAAAGGTAAAACTTATAGTTAATCATGTTTGTGAATTAAGATCAGCAATTTTTAAGAGACAAGAAAACTTATTTTTCATCATCATCATCATAAGATTTATTTATTGATATATAATAGCTTATTTTATTTTCTGTATCTTCTAATAGACATCAGCTCTGCAAGGAAAGAGACCATATTTTAATTTTATCTTCTTTTTAATCCCAATATGTTGCACATTACCTGGTCCATTGTAGGTTTTCATTACACATCAAGGGTAATAATAGTGATAGCCTCATTTCCATTGGATGTAAGTAAATAAGAGTGCCTTTTTAAGGGAAGTTGCAGGAATATAATAAAGCTAGCTTACAGTAATTCTACCAAAGAAATAAAGTCTCCTCATACAATATCATTTTGAGTGGCTTCAGAGTTACACAAGTTTTACAGGGAAGTGGAACTGGTAACTTCTAAACCTCCACCAAAGTGTCCTTAACCCACAGATTTCTGGTCCCTGGTGATGCTCCATCCTGGAGAACATAGATGGTGGATGCTCCCCATACGCATCTGCATTCCCATAAAAATACAAAGACAGAAATCTCTTCCAAAGGCAGGGAAACTAGAGAATAAAAATCATTTTTCTATGAAAATAAAGCACTATGGTTTTGGACAGAAAGCTTTTGCGTGGGGCAATGGGCGCACCATGCAGAGTGCAGATGATGTTTTGCTGAGTTGTACACTTAAAACCTGTATGATTTTGTGAACCAATGTCACCCCAATACATTCAATAAAAGTTAACTTATTAAGGTATGTAGATTGGCATGTTTTGGACTAGAAAAGCAAAGCACATACTGTGGAAACAGATATTCCCAATTCTAGAGAGGTTGCCTTACCAAAACTGAACACCTCACATGCCAGAGCAAGGCTTTTAGTTTGTTCTAGCTTTTAGCAGGAGAGGTTTGAACTGCAGGACAGGAGGAAGACATGTACAAAACCTGCTTGAATAGCGAAGTGAATATGGGTAGAAAGTGCTTCCTTTCTCATCAACACGAGGAATTCACAGTGGCTGTGTGTCCTACTTTTGTTATAGAAACACCTATCCCAACAGCATCCATTTCAAGGGCTCAAAACAAGAATACTGCTCTTGTTCTGTCACAGGACGGAGAGTCTCAAAGTAATAGGCATCAGAAGGCCTGTTTCCGTGACTCTGATCCTGCTTCAGGTGAGATAACGGGGGAACGCTGACATCTGTGATGAAAGTCCAGGGAACAAAGGCTCTCGTGAGTGTGGGTTTACTGTTACGGCGCCTGTCCTCATTCAGTCACACAACTGAGAATGGAAAGCCTTTTTTTTTTTTCCTGAAGTTTTCAGAGAGGGAAAAAAGAAGAATTTGAGAAAGCAGCTATAAATAAAAGAAAGTATGTGTTACTATATTTATTACGGTTTATAACACATAACCACAGACTAGTATTTTTGGCAAAAATAAATTAGCAAACCCCTTTCCCATCAATGTACTATGTTTTGCATTTCCCTTGACAGTCAAAGTAATATTGTAAATAAATTTGTAAAAAAGAAACAACTTTGTCCCTTTATACAGCAAAAGAGTTTTAAAACATTTACATTCTACTTATTATGAAAACAAAGGTTAATGGCAAATAATAAAATTTGTTCATAGAGCCCTGGCTGGTGTAGGTCAATGGATTGAGTGCTGGCCTGTGAACCAACAGGTCGCTGTTTTTTTTTTCCCAATCGCGGCACGTGCCTGGGTTTTGGGCCAGGTCCCAGTAGGGGGCATGCAAGAGGCAACTATACATTGATATTACTCTCTCTCTCTTTCTCCCTCCCATCCCCTTCCCAAAAGACAAAGTTATATCCTCGAATAGACTGTAGATTTTATTTATAAAATCAGAAACAAAATTATGCTATACTTACCACATAAATTTTATGAATATATATTACACATATTTCATTGTGTCTTTATAAAAATAAATTTAAATTTTTAAGTCAGCATGTTTACTGTTTTTATCAGCATGAATGTATTCAATATCCTTGATATGTTGATGTAAAATATTAAATGTACATTTAAAAATACAAATTTACTCAGCATCTTTCATATTTATATCATATGAAACCTTATAATGTCATATAAGAATGGGGCTATTCATACTATAACTTGAGATGTCAAGACAGGGGTTCCAGAATATTGTCTTTCTGTATGTAAATATGTTTATTATACCTAGTGTTCATAAATCAGGATTTTTCTTACTATTCAATTTAATGAAAATTATTAAAATATTTTATATTTCAGATTAATTCAGATATATATGAAATTTTACTCTTAAAATGTCTTTATTCAATCAAGGTTTTCAAAATTTGTTAAATAAATGAACTCTCTTTTGATTAAATAAAACATACTTTATACATTTTATTCCATTTACTCTTGGGTGAAATTCTGCCATCTCACTTATCAATGTTCATTTTTACTTTGAAGTTCCCTGCCAAAAATTTCTCCAGAAAAAAACATATACATATACATAGATACATATATATAAGTATAAAAGGAGGCAATACCAGAATATTTCTGTAATTCCAGAATCACAGTTTCTTTTTAAAAAGAACTAGAAACTAGTTGGCTGTAAACACCAACCACAATAAATTCAGGGATGCTAATATTTCACTCTTCTTTATTCAGTTTAAGAGCGTTTAACTCGGGAAATCTGGTCATTCTCTTTTATTGAATGTTCACTGGGGTGTCACAGACAGAGAACACATCACACTTGTTTGTATCTGTGCCATAGTGCTGACGCAGGACCTTAACTAAGCCAGTGCCAGCTTTTATTTATCAGTCGGCTTGCTAAGCCACATATGTCTGAATCACACAGTTTGGAGAGCTCTGAATGTGCGAGCTGTAAAACCTTAATGCAGGGATTAGTTCCATGAGAAGCTACACAACAGAGTATGCCTCCCTAGCACAAAGTAATCAATACTGAATGCCTTAAATGAAAATTAACTTGGTTTTTGTATATCACATACAAAGGAGCAAATATACTCAAATGCATCTTTTCTATGTATCTGTTTGGATCACATTGCAACTTCAGCTTTAAATAGAAAAGCGATTTGAAAGTGCATTTCATTGTCTGATGTAACCTTTGGTCAGGCATGGCATTGTTATCAATTGAGCACAAAATAGCCTCTGTTTTTAGGTTGCTCCAAAGCATATTATTGTGTTAAAAAAAATCCATATAGAAAACAAAAAGCAGCTGAGTGATCATTGGCTAATTGCTTCCTTCCTCTTATCACAGTGTGTGAGTACAGAGTTCCTGAGAGATAGCCAGTGATGACACATTTTCATGTCTAGGAAATATAACACAGTGACATTACATGCAGATCTGAGGGAACATGGTTCAGCCTTGATGCAGTATGTGCTCTGTTAATGTCATTATGTTTTTTGCATAGCTTTATACCCTAAGAGCCCTGAAACACCAATCCAAAAGAACCTATACACCCCAATGTTCATAGCAGCACGATTTACGGTAACCAAGTGCTGGAAGCAACCTAAGTGCCCATTAACAAATAAGTGGACCAAGAAACTATGGTACATTTACACAATGGAATTCTATGAAGCAGAGAGAAAGAAGGAGCTTATACCCTTTGTGACAGGATGGATGGAACTGGAGAGCATTATGCTGAGTGAAGTGAGTCAGGTGGTGAGGGACAAATACCATATGATCTCACCTTTAACTGGACCATAATCAACAAAAGAAAAAAAAAAAAAACAAGCAAAATAAATTTAACTAGAGGCATTGAAATTTAGAACAGTCTAACAATAGCCAGAGGGGAGGGGGGAGGGGACTGTGGGGAGAAGGGTTTTCAGGAACTACTACAAAGGACATATGGACAAAACCAAGGGGAAGGGTGGAAGCAAGGAGGAGAGGTGGGTTTAGATGGGGTAGGGAGGAGAGGAGGGGAGAAAATACAGACAACTATAATTGAAGAACAATAAAATAATTAAAAATAAAATAAACAAATTTTTAAAAAGCAAATGAATGTATGTAAATAATGTCTTCTTGATCATGACTTTTAAAAATCCTCTTATAGAAAGGAATAAGGGAATCATATTATTTACAACAGGGAAAACTAAAAGCCTACTTGCCATTGTGCTGGTTATTTAACTTCACCTGTGGGTTTCTATGGCCCTTTCCCTCATTTAAGGTGACATTATATTAGCAATGAGGTGCACCGCAAGCAGAGGTTTGCTTTTTGACTCTGAGCTTTTTCTTTTTTTTTTTTTTTTTAAGATTTTATTTATTTATTTTCAGAGAGAGGAGAAGGAAGAGAGAAAGAGCAATGTATGGTTGCCTCTCACATGGCCCTCACCGGCGACCTGGCCCGCAACCCAGGCATGTGCCCCAACTGGGAATCGAACTGGGACCCTCTGGTTCCCAGCCCACGCCCAATCCACTGAGCTATGCCAGCCGGGCCTGAGCTTTTTCTTGACCTCATGATCTTGCCATCATTCTTTAAGTGGTTAGCATCTATTAATGACTATCTGTCACTGCCTATGTTCTAGATGGTTAGGTGAATCAGGGAGTAAAGTGATGCAAGACAATATTTCACTTCCTCTCTAAATCAAGAAATTTTCAGTTCTCAACTGGTGTTTTCAGCTTTCCGGGATTCTTAAAGAATACTAAATAGACAGTATTAAATACTAAGTCTTCGTAACGTGATGCAACTATGTACTTCACTATCTTTGAATGATTTTTACGAAAACAGTGTCTTCTATTGATATCTGTTCCTTCGGGGCATAGGGAAAGCAAATCTAAGAAGCAGCTTTACAAATTGATGAGATGTATGGCCCATAATTTATCTTCTGTAAGAGTGTTAGTCTGTCCAATATAATACCTAAGTTATTGTCAGATAAGTAAGCAGTAAAAGCAGTTACTTAGAATCTAGCCTCTCTTTCCCTGTGAAACCAAGTTGGGTGCAAACATTAGCTGACCATGTTTTTGTATATTTTCTGAGAAAAATAAGTAGGTAGAGTGAGTGTATGATCTTTGTTTCATATTTACTTGGGAGAGAAATCCCAACCTACCCAAGCACTTTTCTATTCCTTAAAGAATATAGTTGCTTTGATTTGTGTTTTTATGCTCTTTTAAAATGATAAACAAAATTACATATAACATGTTCTTTAAAGCCTTATACAATGCTAGTAATAAATAAAGCATAATAAATGTTAAAAAATTAAAGGTATGAAAGTGACACTAGGTTTAAAATTTAGTTTCAGAAATAAGTGGACATGACATTAATGTATTCTAAACTTTTCAGAAAAATCTCAGAATTTCACTTTTTATTTGAGCTACATAAAACTCATACTACTTACATGAATGTGGATAACATTTCATTCCATGTAGCTAGATAATTTTTTAGTATCTTCTGTGGTGAGTTCCAAATTTCTTCAAATCCACCGCTGGTCTTTTCTCCACTCGTGTCCTAGTAAAGTGGGGAAAGATTCTCTGAGCCTACTGTGCCCACTCAATATTCATCCCAGCACATTCTGCTGTTTCAGAGCCAGAGACGGGACTGTGCCAGCTGAGTCCCAACCACTGAGTTTAACCAGCTGATAGGAAGGATACAATTGGGAAAGATAAACACCAACAAAAAAATCAGGTTGAGTCAAACATATATAACAGATGGCATTAATAGATTTGAAATTAGTCAAATATTTTGCATTCTCTTTTCTCATTTCTTTGGCATTATAGGTGTCAGTTTATTTCGTGGTAAAAGACACACACACACACACACACACACACACACACAATCCCTATTACATCGTAGACATTTGAACCTAGCTATGGCCTTTATTTTTATAAAAATGACACTTTTCTTTACATCAGAAATATATTAATATACACAAGCACTGTCATCAAAAACTAACCATGTGAATGAAGACATAGCACTGATAAAAATAAGCTGTGAACTAGTTTATAAAAGAAATTAACTATCAGATTAAAGTAATATAATAGTAATAAAAATTTAAAGGATGTAGCTCTGGCTGGTGTGGCTCAGTGGATTGAGTGCTGGCTTGTGAACAGGTGGCTAAAAGGTCACCTGTTCGATTCCCAGTCAGGGCACATGCTGGATTGTGGGCCATGTCTCAGGTAGGGGGTGTACAAGAGGCAACCACACATTGATGTTTAAATGTGTTTTTCCACCTCTAAATAGATGTGATGAATATGTAACATTATGTAAGTTTAAGGTATACAGTGTGATGATTTTAAACACTTAATATGGCAAAATGATTACCAAAATTGTGTTAGTTAACACTTCCATCACCTCACATAGTTATGATTTGTGTGTATGTATGGTGAAACATATAAATTCTACTCTCTTAGTAACTTTCAAATATATGATATAGTACCGCTAACTGTAGTCACTCTGCTATGTGTTAGATTCCCAGAACTTAATCTTCTTATACCTGCAAGTCTATGCCCTTTGACCAGTATCTCCCCATTTCCCCAATCACCCAGCCCCTAGAAACCACCATCGTCCTCTCAGTTTCTACAAGTCTGCCTTTTCTTAGATTTCACACATTAGTTATATCATACAGCATTTGTCTTTCTCCGGCTTACTTCACTCTGCATGATGTTCTCAAAATTCAGCCATGTTTACACAAAATGGCAAAATTTCCTTCTGTCTCTAGCTGAGTAAAATCCCTCTGTTACATATCACACTTCTTGATTGTCCATTTATCTGTTAAAGAACATTTAGATTGCATCCATATCTTGACTAGGATAAATAATGCTGCAATGAACACTGGAGCTCAGATGTCTCTTCAAGGTTGGGATTTTGTTTCCTTTGGCTACATAACCAGAAATGGGATTGATTTTGTTGAATAGTCTGTGTTTGCCTGTAGCTCAATGAGTTTCTTTAAAACAACTATTTCTAATTATTTATTGAGTAAATTGCAGAGCAGCATGCCTTTGAAGTTGCTTACTGGAAGACAATTCTGATCTTCTATGGTGTCACATTTCCTTAATTTTTCATGTTTTTTGAAGTTTGGTGTTGCTGCCTTTGCCTTTAAAGTATTAGCAACATTTCCCAGTTTCTACTGTTTGACTTCAGGGGAAAAATACCTTCATTCATTGTTAGCAATCCTGATGTGTTCTCAGACTCTAGAATAGGTCTATTCCATACTTCTTGCTCACTGTTGTGGCAGCACTGTTAGGCTCACATGCCTTCTAACAACCCTACACTAACCAGACTGGGTGCAAACAGTCTCCTTTTTGCTTTTCCAAGGGCAGTGCTAAATGCTCAACTTTTCATTCTCTCTCTGGTCAACAGGTTTAGGCTGGCTTTCTGCACATGCTCATTAGCCATTAGCCAAATTGCGCTCTCACCTCCATTGTAAGTGGACACCAGGAGCAGCTACTGAGTGTGGGGATGTATGCTTGAGGCACTCAGAGTGGTAGGGGACCACAGAGAGGTGTCCAGGTGCCTCATGTGCAGGTCTCTCAGTGAAGTTCCAGATGTAGTCAGTCAGATCTGCACTCGCTTGAAACCCCTGGTTCTAGGCCTTGGCTGCTGTTCTGCCAGCCATTCGCCAACCCAAGTTGTACACTCAGGACTCAGCACCCTGAATGGAGTGAAAGAGAAATGGCTTTCCTTGGGAGTGTCCTGCTTGGCTGGGGAAGCTTTGTATTCACATGCTCTCACTTTCTTCCCCAGGAGAAATAACAGGCCAAAAAGGGCTATATGGGCACTGAGCTTATTGCCTCTGGGGTTGGGTGACACAGTGACACAGGTGAAGCCAAGCTATTCTTACCCTCTTCAATGAGTCCAATTTCAGATTTCCTGCTACAACAGTATGCTGGACCAGTTTGCAGGATTACCAGACTTCCACAAAGGCTCTTGTCCACAGTGATTGTGTAAGTCAGTGTCTCCAGGGAACCTTGGACTGCAGCCTAGAGGGCCAGGAGCCAGGTCACGGGCCACTTCAAGGTCCACAGCCAGGACTGAGGCCTGTCTACCCATTATCCGATGCATGAGTGTGCAGAAAGAACTCCTCTCAGGTCCATTGGCACATTGGACTTCATCCCACAGCTCCCACAAAGGCACTTTTGTCTGAGAGTGGATACTAAATTGTTGTTCTTGAGAGAGGGCTATGAGCGAGGGGTGTCTTATTTATCCATCTTGCTGATGTAACTCCCTAATCATATGTTTCTATACATTTTTCAGGCAGATTTATTATTCACAACGTGGCTAAGCAATATTATGTATCTTAATTCTCAGAAAATTTAAGATAAAACAGTCTATCTCTCCATTTATAATGGTAAATTTTTGCCTTATCAATCATCTTTGTCCTTGAGAAACCCGCAATTGTGTTGCAAGAACAAATTAACTCATGATTTAAAGGGGTATTTACATCTTTAAATGTCTTAGTAAAACTATCAGACGGAATACTTCATTTATATAGACTTTTCCTAAAATATATAATTAAGAAAATTAAATTTTATCCCTTATAACTATCTTAAGGAAAAGTTATAATTTAGTAAAAATTTTAACCACACAAAATGATAAATGATCACTTCTGTTTCAACAGCTAGGATTACATGATAAATGACCACAGAGCAATTTGAACAGTTAAATGCACAGTAAGAAAATGTTGCAAAAATCAATTGTGTAATAGATTGCATTTATCAGCTATATACTCCTTTCTTGAAATATTTTAAAGTGAGTAGAAAATTTATTGCAAATTGCATCAAAATTAACCTTGCTTTGAAAGTTGACAATATTAACACTTGAATTTTTAGTGCAAAATTTTACAAGAATAAAAGTGTTTCCTCTATGGGAGTTCTTCAGTTCTCTAGAAATATGTTCCTATAATTTGAAAAGCAAATGGATCAATATTTTTCTTCATTCTATTAGTTTTACTCTCTAAATGGTTTTACATCTTATTGGAGAAAACAAAATGTAAATTTTGATGCCATTTTATAAGTATTCATAATTATTAATTCTGTAGTGATTTCTTGGCAGTAATCTGTATAAGTGAGACCTGTTTAAAACAATCTGGTAGAGATATTTAAGTTTTAGCTAAGTTTGAAAGATGTTTATTAAAAATAAATAAATATTTATTTCAAATTAGTAAAATAAATAACAAACCAGTATAATTTACCCTAACTTCACCTTAAATGAGAAAGAGCAGCATCGATTCTCTTTTGGTGTTGTAACATGCGGTACATATGCTATTTTCCTCCTCGTTTCGATCTCAAAGTAGCCTGACCCATCCAATGTACAGATGTTGAGGACACTATTATAATATATAATTGGAAGTTCTGAGTTCCTACCTTTGATGACTTTGACTTAATGTAAACTTTTATGTTCAGTGTATTAGCAAAATAAATTTGCCACATGTTCATGATTATGTTTTGTTAGAGATTCCATACCACAACTCTCCAAAACCATTTCATATATAAAAAGAATGTCATTATTGGCTTAGAAAAGCAAAGAACAACTATGATCCCTAGTCCAGAGAATTGAAATAGAGCTCCCATTTATATTAAAGAGAAAAATACTACCATTAATTAATGGGCACAGATAAATTTAAGTAAAATATCCAGATGTTGCCTACAAAATATTTTTCAACTTCATTTCTTCATAGGCCTAGAGGTAATTTCAAAATTGTATATGTGATGAGAGATAAATGATAATTAAATGATATAATACTTATGTACATTGTCTAGAAAAGTTTAAAAAGGAATACATTTGGAATAAATTCAAGATTAAAATAATAAATGATCTTTAAAGATAATCACATTTGAATGTTCGAAATTGTTACAAAGTAGTAACCGACAGTTACTAACTAATAAGTATTCACTAATTTTGTACTATATGCCTAACCTTGTTTCAATGAAGCAAATGCTAAAGAAAGCATACTATCAGAAATGAAGTATCCTTGCAATGGGCTTAAGAGCAGATGAGATCCCCCTGAGTAAATTATTGATTAAAAAGCATGTTGATAGAAGTTAACAAACAAACAAAGACAAAAATGTTGGTGTGGAACAAGAAGGAATACAAATTCTTATATATTTCACTAATAGTCTAACAAAAAAACAAATAAAAACAAAAAAAATAAAAGATTTTTGTTTTCAATAGTGCTTCTGGAAGAGGAAAACTTTAAAAGATATTTTTTCTAACTTTACATTTAAAGCCTAAGGTCAGAGAGCATCTTTTTTCTTAAGGTTAAAAAATCATTAATGACATATCCTTAGCTCACACTCTTCCAATAATAAATTATGTTTTCCTTTTCATCATGGATGTCTCATTAATGTTTATTTCCTTTATTACTTAATAAGAAATATTACATAAGACAGTTAATAACTGTTTATTAATTACCTAGTTTAGGAAAATGTGTTCTTATTATTTGAGGAAATAAATCACACACCTCAATATATTTCTTTTGTGTAGAATAATATTAAATATAATTTAATTTTATCCTTATACTTTTAAATATTTATTTGCTCAGATGTATGAACCATGCTACCACTTCCTGTTCTATATTCAAAGCAAATTATAATAATGATTGGTAGTAAAAACCTAATAATATAACAGCAGACCTAATATATATTATTAGAGAATCATCTAACAATGTTATATCTACTTATTTCCTTTCAATTGTATCATGTTTCAGAATTAGAGAAAAAGTAATGCTATGTATTATTTCTGCTAAGTTAGTATGAATAAGACAAAGGGTTTTCTCTGATTTATGTAAAGTTATCTGTGAAGGTGACAGATTAGTGGAATATCATTCAAACTAATTTCCCCCAGACTTACTGCTGACAGGGTATAAACTCTACACTGACTCCGATGCCATTTATATACTCAAATCAGCAGAAAATGGCAGTCCTATAGAAAAAATCCAATATTTAAAGACGTTTCAATGTTTTCATTATAAACAGAATCTGTATATAGTTATTTAAAAATGAAGTCTTACAATTGTCTGCAAAGCACAAATAAATTACAAGTATGATGGTATAAAAGTATGAAAGTTGTTCTCCAATGACCCCGTGTCCAGTGAAACTCCTTTTCTTTGTATTTGTGAGGAACTTAGTCAAGACTGGATGTCTATATTTACGGTTTGTTTATTTTTGTAAACCATCCTGAAATGTTCTAAAATAGCTCATATTTTTTTGTGTAATTCCCCTTCTCCCCTTTCATGTCACTTTTCTGGATTTATATTTTCCTCGACTTTGCGCAAATATTTTGTGAATGCCCTATGATACAAAAATTTAAGGTGTTCTGAATTTATAAAAATAACCTTATAATAAAAACTACCATCAAGTTAGTGACGACTATATGCCAGACACAATGCAACTGTCTTATGTAATTTACATATTTAATCCAATAACTGTTCCAGATGAATAATAACCCCATTTTATAGATTAAAGAAAAATAAAAAAAGTGGAATTCGAATAATCTAAGAATTTTGTTCATGATAATTGCACTCGGAACCAGAATTTGAATCTCATCCTATGTGATTCTAAAGTTTTTCAGGGGAAAAAAGTCCTGCTTTAAAATCCACTAACATAGAAGAAAGGTTCTGGGAAGACGGTAGAACAGGAAGCACCAGTAGTGATCTGTTTCTTCGCTGAGATTATAATAGCCCTGGCAGACTCTGTCTGATGGAACTAGTTTGGAACTCTGGAGTATATTGAGAGCTTGCAAGTGTTAGGGTAAGGCTTAGAGTATAAACTGTGGTTAATTTCTACCAATTTCACTTATTATCTCTGTTACATCTATCGCCCACTGTCGCAAATTCTGTTGCAAATTCTGGCATACAAAAAATGTATGCTATGGCTGTGTGTAACTAATTTTACACATAATTTTATAATGGACTAGAAATTCCAGGACAATGCATCCCCTTCGTTATGATCTTGGAGAGGCCTTGAAACTCCTGTCGACCAAACTTTTATTGCCATTTCTCAGGCATTTTACATATGAATAGTCTTCATTAACTATGCATGAACTGGAGATTTACATTAGGTGGTAGATGCCCAAGATAGCCCATCAAGAGGATAGATATGCAAATGAAAAGACAATAGGCTTGGGCTGAACTCTGGTCTGAGGAAGCTAAGCATGCATTAGCATAAGTCCTTTTTGACCCATGGAGAGATTTTTAGCAAGAGCAAGGTTTTATTTTAAATTTAAGGAACATGCCAGCTTTATTTCTCCACAGGAAATTCTGCTACCCCACTCATGGGTCCATGCATGCCGACTTATGTTCCACGATAGACCATGCTCTTATTAGACGTGAAAACATAGGGCTACAATTCCCCACTGTGGGAGCACAAAATTCCCTATAGCCCACCTCCCCACTATGAGGCTGATTATGTTATTAAAGCTCAAGGGACCCTATTCTTCACATATTGGGTATCTGTGCTCTGATCACTGTTCCCGGTTTCTGACTGCACAAGGGCACACAGAGTGGTGAGCAGGCATGGGTGTTGTAACTCCCCACGGAGTTGCAAGCCCTTCCCCCACCAGCTAAAAAGGGATTTCCAGGAAATTTAAAAGCCAGTGTACTTTCCTCTTGTATTTCGTTGGTCTCCTTTTTTCCCTTTCTGGAGCCAGACATTAAAATCTAGGACATTCAAAAGTAACTGTATACAATAGTGCAATTAGAAAGTCATTAGACATGCCCAGGGAAAGGTACAGGCTTTCTAAAATATCAACTAATGGATAAACCTTATTCAAACCAAGTAAGGCAAAAAAAAAAAAAAAAGAGGAAACAGACATTACCAACAGCATAAAATACACAGATTAAATCACTACAGTTTTACAGGTTTCAAAATACTAAAGGAATGTTATAGACAAATGTATGAGTACATTTAATAATTTAAAGAAAATGATAAATTCCTTGAAAGACAAAAATGTATTCAAGGCCCTGGCTGGTGTGACTCAGTAGACTGAGTGCCAGCCTGTGAATCAAAGAGTCGTTGGTTCGATTCCCAGTTAGGGCGCATGCCTGGGTTGCTGCTCAGGGCCCCAGTAGAGGACAAATGAGAGGCAACCACAAATCGATGTTTCTCTCCCTTTCTTTCTCCCTCCCTTCCTGTCTCTTTCAAAATAAATAAACAAAATCTTTAAAAAAACATTTTCAAGAAGAAAAAATAAAATAAATAGCCATGTATCTATTAATGAAAATCAATTCACAGATTAAAATTTTCCCATGAAGGAAACTCCTATTTCAGATGGTTTCACTAATAAATGCCACTATACATTAAGAACTATTATCACACTATATACAATAATTAAGTCAAAATAGATCATAGACCAAATAGAAACCTTCAAACTCTAAAATATTTTTGAAAACCATGGGGGACTTCAGTTTTTAGATCTGATAAAAACATAATCATTAAAAAATCTACAAGCAAATTGTATTTCATCGAAATTCACAACTTGGTTCTTTAAAAAAGCACTGCTCTGAAAGTGAAAAGACAAAGGAAACTGGAAGACATTACTTGTAAATCACATATATGATATGGTATGAGAACCCAGATTTTAAAAAGAAACTGAAAAACTCACAGCTCAACAATAAGGGAAAAAGAGACTTCGATTTAAAAAATAGACAAAAGATTTGAACAGACATTTCACCTAAAAAGTTCTATGGAACAAATAAGCATAAACATATTTTCTACATCATTAGTTATTAGGAATATCCAAATACAAACAGCAAGATACTGCTACATACCTTTCCTAATGGCTAAAACTAAAAAGACAACTAACAAACATGAAATGTTTGTTAGTATCAGCAGCTGCAATCCTGCAGTGCTGGTCAGAATACGAAATGGGGCAACCACTTTGGAAAACATTTCTTGAAGTTTAGCGTACACATAAAATTCTACTCCTACTCCCAGGATAAATAAAAAGTATATCTCAGAGAAAGAATATGTCGAAAACATTTTACTAATTTTTGATGTGCAATAGTAAAACATCGGGAAATGGGAAACACAACTGTATTAATGTATATCACTTTGGATACAGATGAACATCTTACATACAATAGCAGGTCTGTCCAGAAAGTATCCAGCCATGTGCTGTGAAAAATAGAGATGTTTATTGAAGAAGATACAAGACACAAGAAACATTATACACAGGAAAATGTTGCCTCAGTCCCCTTCAAAGTAAGCACCTTGGGACCTCACACAGTTCTCCCAACAGCCATCAGCTGCCCCATCATATTTTCCTGAGTCTCATCAACAGTCTGAAATCTCTTCCCTTTTAAAGGTGATTTTAGTTTCGGGAAAAGCCAGAAGTTCCAGAGTGCCAAAACTGGGCTGTAGGGGGGTTGCATCACCTGAGTAATTTGATATTTCACCAAAAAACTGTGCATAAGACATGATGCATGAGCAGGTGCATTGTGGTGATGAAGCTGCCAATCACCAGTTGCTCATAGCCACGGCCTTCTGAATCATCCAAATAGTTTCCACAGAGGAATTTTCAAGTTTAATGTAAAATTTAATGCACATTTCTCACTCTATTTGCTCAGTCATTTTGAATGTGACGGACACACAGTACACGCGCTCACTCAACGTCGTCTACTGCCCCCACTGACTAGCATGGTGAAGTCATCATTGCTTAGTTATATGCGTTCCAATCTATTCACCTTGGCTGCCAGGTTACATCAATGTCTCACAAACAGTTCTCGTTATATTAATAATGGCTGGACTTTTCCCAAACAGACCTTGTATGTTCTTACAATTGAAGAAAAAAAAAGTAGGAACAAATGATACAACATATGTGAATCTCCACATAGTTTAATGAGTGATAGAAGCAAGTATGTACCCCAGCTCCTAAATCATGAATACCATATGATTCCATGTACATAAAATTATGGGAAATATGAGCTAATCTACAGTAACAGAATGCAGATCAGTTGTTACCTAGGAATAGACAGGAGGCAAAGAGAGGTGGAGGATGTGAATGTAAAAGAACAAAAAAGTCAAATTTGGGGGTATTTGCCATTATCTTGATTGTGGAGGTTGTTCTGGTCAAATACATATGCCAGATTCTATCAGTTTGTACATTGTAAACATGTTGCAACAGATCGCATTACACCTCAACAAAACTCTTAAAAGTTTCAAAAAAATTATATGTATTAAATGGAAGTGACAAAACAGCATGCATTTCTCCATCAAATTACCCCTCCACTCTCAACTAAAAATGTCTACACTCTTCTACAAAGTTTTGTTTCCTGTATAAAAGCAGTGTTGTATGATAAACTGACATTTGATCTTGGAATACTAAGATATAAATTATAGTCCTCATTTCACAATATTTAGTGAATGACCCAAAATAATGAACCTTTATGGTTTTTCAATTTCCTCTTTCAATTTGGAAGGCAGAGCAATCTAAAATTTTTATACAATTTAACACTGTAATTATAAAGAGGTCTATCATATTCTGGTGGTGCGAATTTTAGCATTTGTAACTATAGTTTAAGAATTTTTTTCAGTGTCTCTCTACATTCAATCCAGATTATTTTAAAATGATAATTAATCTATGGAAACTGATTCTGTACTAGCTAGGAAACTCAAATTTATAAGCTATGTATCATAATTATATACCTAGCCATAAATATATAATACATGTAATTATATATTATATAAATAATACACATTGAACATTATACTTATCCTTATTTTATTTAAATGTAACTAATAATATGATGTACAAATGATTTTTAGTTATCATGAAAAAAATAAAAATAACAATCAGTTATCTGCTTTACAATTTTTCATGTTTCTTCTTTTGCAACATTCCCTGGCATCTGTGCCTAGAATATTAGCCAAGTACTTAAATTCTGAGCATAGAACAAAATCAACCTGTTTCCTCAATTATTCCACATCTTCACAAGAGAAAGAAAGAGAGAAACTGAAGCATGTGTCTAGTAATGAAAACTTTTTTCACAGGAAAACTGAGAGCACCTAAAATATAATTTTTCTAGAATATTTCTTTAAAATTTCAGGATTGGCACTGTGTTAAGAGAAGAGATTTAATCACATTAGTTTTATTGGGATGTGGCCACAGTTTTTGTTTGTTTCTCTATCCATTCAGAGTACATCATGCCCCAAAGAAATAACAATAGCATCAGTTTGGGACTGTTCTCAGAAACTGATCATTCATACTAATAAATACAAACCCTCTGAATGATCATTTAACAGGAAAAAATAAAAATAATGTTTGCCATAGATGATCTATAAACATTATATTATTTAAATTTATATCTCATTAATGTATATCCTAAGCTCATTTTTGAAATGTGTCATACAGAGACTTTAAGGATATGGGAATGTTCTATATTGAATGTGAAATGTTATAGTAAGATATAAAATAAACTTAATTTACAATGGCAAATATATATTCTATATAATTAAATTTATTTAACTAGTTTATCTGTTAAATTCATTATAATAATTTGACATTTTGACTCAATAAAATTGACAGATGTTTTAGAAATCAAACATATATACATACATATGTATATATATAAAATACTCTTATTTTTTAGGAAAATAAAGTATAGCTAAATGAAATGAGAAATCTTTAAAAATCTATTTTTATTTTAAGAACACATAAAATATGTCAACTAACTTATTTACTAAACTTAAAACTGTAGATGAGCGATTTTTTAAAATAACAAAGAAAGCAGACTTCTTAGGCTTCTCAGAGCTTTGAAAATAATTTGCCAAAACACATTGTCTTCTTCCATTACAAAACCTTATAATTTTAGAATATGATTGAGCTTTATAATGAATTTTTAGCAGAACATTTTTATATTTTAAAAGATGTATATTAAAATGATCCTATTATGTTTGTATGTCCTCAACGGAAATAGTATGTTTCCAACATTCTCTAAGGAAAGGTTTAAACTTGGAAATCCTTTAATTCTAAGAGCATCCCTAAATCTCTAAAAGAGCCAATTTGGAAAAAGAACATAAAAAATATATTATTTCACAACCTAGTTTTGCAAAAGCCAATTAAAATAATTTGTTGACCTTGAACATGTAAGAGTTTCCACTGTAGAAGTTATATTTACTATTATGACCGATGTTAGAGATCCAATTTACATTTTACTGATTTTAACATATGCATTTATAAAATATGTATTTTACTCTGACCACTAGCATTCATTTTTATTTTGTTTTAACTTCATAGGAAACTTAAAAATAGTTTCGCTCTATACCATTTTGAAGTGATAGTTTTAAGCAAAGTGATCTGAAGAGATTTTTCTGTCACGATAGTCTCTAATTCTAAATTGTTCTGAAGTTGTTCTATATTCTTATGCATGAAAATGACATCTTTTTTGAGGATATGCCTAATACTCCAATAGCTAATAAAATATATCTAATATTCTATGAATAGTATCTTAGAATTTTCTCGTACAAAATCAATATTTGTTTTATAAGAGACAGAATTGTCATTGTCCTTTCATCTGTACATAGTGCTCTCAAGTAGTGAAACGCAAGTAACTTTTGGCCAAACCATAGTCCTAGTCATAATTAACATGTTATTTATGGGCCCTCACCTCTAAAGAACTTTCCCTGAACCCCCAGCCCAAAGAATATTTAGCTAAATCTTCTCTGAAGCACTCCATGAACTTGAACTCATGCCTAGTTATTCAATCACAGCCTGCAACTCTTGAGGGCAGTCTTCAAACTTTACATTACTTCCTCTGCCCTGAAATCATGTGCTTTTGTATAGGATTGTTTATGATTCAGTAATGTTTTCCCACACCTTCACCCAGTGCCTTTTGCAATATTGGTGCTCAAGAAATATTTGATGATTTAACATTTTCAGGTACTAACTACTAAATTTAATCATTAAATATATAGTTTTCCTAAGGATTATAACTAGAAATCCAAAGTAGTTTTATAAGCTTGAAGGAAAAAAAAATGTTTTTGAAACTAAAGTGATATTTGCCAAATATATTTTTCCAACAGCTGATTATAGCAGTTCTTAATTAAGCAAAACCTCCCTAATTAACTCCATTTCATATTTCTATATTTAAGTACATGATTTGAAATGAGTAATTTGGTTTTGTTTATACCTCTTTTATAAAGCTTGTATGTATTATTTCTTTTACCATTCTTTACCTTGATGGCTAGTTACATAAGATTATGATTTATATTTCTGACTGAGTGATTGTTATGTAAGTGTTGACTTGCATGACAATCGCACATTGAACTTTCTGGCATGAAAAAATTATGCGAAAGTGAAATAAATGTATGCATCCAAAAATGTGAAGTAGCAGTCTATCTAATTCAAGAAAAAATAGATTGATATATTTTTTTTTTATTATAGCAACTAAATAATATGTATATAGAAGAAAAGAAGGTAATATAACTTTACTTCCTAAAATAAAATTTATCTCCAATCCCCTCTTGTTTTGCAATTACTTTGATTGTATATGAATTTAGCACACATCGATTTGCACAGAATTTTTGATTGTATAATATGTCAGGTCTTCTGATGATTTTGTCAAGTGAAATATGATGAGACATGGATCTTATCCTTCAGAAACTCAACTGTGCAATGAGTTTGTCACTTGCCATATTGATGTTCTTACTGAATTTCACATGACCTGCAATGAATTATATAATAAAAAGAGCTTCACTGAGTTGTACAGAGTCTCATCACTTCAAAATATTTGGAATGGAAATGAAGTGCAAACTATTCACCCATTTTCTGCCTCATATCCCCACAGAATTCTGGCTTTGAAGATTATTTCTCATTTTGAAATCTGTACTACATTCTATGTAACACCAACTTTATATGATATTAAAATTTGATTTTGCTATTACCATGTAAGTACCCCATATATAAATATAAGCAATTAAAAATATAAAAAATGTGTTCTGGCTGAGGAGCTCAGTTGGTTAGAGCATTGTCCTGATAAATCAAGCCTGTGGTTTTGTTCCTGGGTCAGGGCACATGCAAGAATCAACCAATGAATGTGTAAATAAGTGGAACAACAATCAATGTTCACACACTCTCTCTGCCTCCCCCTTCCTCTCTCTTTCTAAAATCAACAAATAATATATATATATATATATATATATATATATATATATATATATATGCAAAATGTTAATCTGAAGAGTTGAAAAAAATAAAAACAAAACTATGCAGTAACCACATAATAGGACTGTTATAATAGCACAGCCTCGGTTTTACAATTTCAGATCTTAAATTATTTGGAAGGTGCTGGAAATGATACTGCTTTGTAGATTCATTCTAGTTCAAAGTTAGGGGTTATTATTGTTTCATAACAAGTTTCATAAAATTTCAAGCAGATTTTATAGTTAAAGCGTCAGGGAGAAATTGCACAAAGTATTTTTGCTCTGCCTGTGGGCACCGCTATTGTTACCCAAACACTTCTGAATGTGCCCAACATTAACTGTAATGCAATAAGAGCCCACATCCTGGTTGTCACTTCAAAAACAATTCACAAGTATAAACAATTCAGAAGTAGAAGAACAAAGAGCCTCAAGGTAAGGTTTTTTTAAACGCCAGAAAAACGATCACCACTTTATGATTGACACCTATGATTTTTTCAAAGTTCACTTGTTCTAATATTAGAATTTTAAGTAGCATAGCTATTTGTTTTCTTTCAACACAATATACTTTCATCTTTACATTAGCAGTTGAGTGGAAAGCAGGTATTATGAAAAAGCAGGGAGAGGCTGCTTTCAGCAGGAAAGGCCAACACACAGTGGAGTGCAGAGAGAAGAAAAATCACAACAGAACAATGAGCACTTGTGAGAGAGCTACGTGAGAAGAAAGTGTGCACAGTAAACTGGCAGACTTCCAGTTCAGCAAGTAAGCAGCCTGGAAGGCACCGTGTCCTAACAAACAAGTCAAAACCTGAACAGACTGAAAAACTAACAATTCTTTTCGGATTCCAGAAGAGAGGGGGGAACGCACAACAAACCACTGCCCAGGTTTGAAGAGACAGACAGGTGAATGCAGGAAGTCAGATCCTACCTGTGCAGAGAGTTGGGGAGAGTTGAGACCACCGCGGGAACCAGCAGAGGTCGTGAAAAAGGTACTAGGAAGTCTTCATGAAGGCAGGTCCTCCCCAGCCACTTACCTTGGTGTACTTGATTTCTAGGTTGGGCGTGGGTGAAGGCAAGAGGTACAGGGGCATCGTGAGGACAGTGGCATTGGCGTTCACCCTGCCATACTTCTCAAATCTTGCTGAAAGTCCTGGTGGTGGGCTAGGCAGTCTCTGCCCTGCAGCCAGAGCTCAGCAGGCCATGCCCCAGGTGCGCACTCACCTGTATATAGGAAGGTATCAAACTGGAGCTCTTCTAATTGGACCTGAGGGCGGCTGGGAGAAAAACCCAAATTGTAATTGATAAAGTATTGGAGGCTCAGCATGGCAATGACCCTCAGTGTTAAAAACTTCAAGGAGACACAGTCCAAGAGAAGCCCCCACAATTTTGAGAGATTTGGCTTTAGAAGATAGACCTAAGTCCCACAATAAATGTAAGGGGGGGGGGTCCCAAGTGTTTCATGTAGGGAGAGGGGAAAATTATCATCTTGAATACAAGTAGGCATTCTGTTCTTAACAAAGCCTTTGCTCAGGTAAACCATTTAATGAGAGTATACTGCCCAGGGAATTCTCAGGGTCTAAATGAAGGGGAAGGGGAATATCCAACTCCAGAATCAACTCTAGCCATCCAGTGTCACTTAAAGGGCAACATACAACTGAGAAAATTTTGTGAAACTCACAGCCCAGAGACATAGGCTGACTGAAAGAGTGAGGCCTAGTCATGGGGCTCCAGAACACTTCCCCTCACCCCACAGCTCAGCACCACATTATCAAGGGCCTATTTACAGGAAGCTCCTCTTACCCCGTGCATCGCATCCGGCTAAGAAGGAAACCATTACAAAGGTATACGGCAGGACAGCATTTGAAGAGACAGAGCAAGCATCAGAACCAGACATAGGAGGGGCGTAGAAATTATCACACTGGAAATTTCAAATGACTCCGATTAATATGCTAGGGCTGAAATGAATAAAGTGACAGAATGCAAGAACAGATGGCCAATGTAAGCACGGCAGAGGAAGCCTAAGAAAATACTAAAAATAAATGTCAGAGATAAAAAACACTGTGACTTAAATGAAGACTACCTTGCTGGGCTCATTAGTAGACTGGACACAGCTGAGAGGAAGGAAAAAACAAAAACAAAAACAAAAAAAAAACCTCTGAGCTAGAGGATGTATCAGTACAACCCTTGAAAACCAAACAGAAAGAGAAGCAAAAATTGAAAAGAAAAAAAAAAAAAAAAAAAGGACTACAACTACAAAGGGTGTAACATATGTGTAACAGCAAAGTAAATGAGCAGAAATGGACCATAGCCAATAGGGGAAACCCGAATATGCAGCCTTACATGCAGGTCCAAGGAGGTAAAGAAGTAGATAAGATTGACAGTGGTGCAAGAGGTCAACTGGAATAAGCCTGAAAAATGTGTTAGAGAAAATGACAAAGAGCATATGAATGTCCTGAAGAAGTTTATTTTAGAGGAGCAGTGAGCAAAAAAGTCCGAATATTGTGGGTTGAAGACCGAGTTGGAATAGATTAAATGATGGCATTAAATGCAACCTTTCATGTCATCCAAGATACCACTGATTTTCCCTGAGTGCTTTTTCTACCTGATTCCCTTCGTGCTACTATAATGTATTGAGGGGTTTTAAATTGGGTAAAAAGACAAAAACCTCTAATTCTTGCTACTGAGGCAGAGATTGAAATACCTATTTTTATTTTATGCAACTGATAATTTTCACTCCGAACATTTTAATGCAGAAAATGCACTGTAACTGTTAACATTAAAAACATACAGGCATTGATTGATGGTCAGCCTTTAAGCATTATAAAAACAATTAGAAATGCAGTTGGATGAATAAGTTTGTATTATACATATACCATCGCAGGGCTATAGGTCCGAACTTGAAAAAAATGGAAAATGTATTTCACTTGCAAATAGACGCTAAACTTTCAAAAGATACATTGGGGGGGTTGCAAAAAGTGGAAGTATCTTTGGAGGGGGAGGGCCCTTTGAAGTGCAGGCCCCTTGTAGTATGGGTTTCCTTGCTAGGTGACTATTCCAGCAATAGCTGGGATTGTGTGAGAGGTTGCATTTGGCTTCGGTAACTTTTGAAGGTTCTTCCAAAGCACTTGCCTATTTCATAATGGGTTATTTATCAGCCCACCTGTCCGCACTGAGCGTTCCGCAGTTTTTGGCCAAAAAGGCATGACCTCCACGCTCCACCCTCCCTAATTTACCTGATGCCACCCCAAGTGACTTTTTTGTTTGTTTGTTTCCTTGAATGAACAATTTCTCAAAGGGAAACATTGTGCCGATGTAGATGTGGAAGAGGAGAGATGGGAAGGGGCAAAAGCACTGAAATGCATCGAAATCGTGAGTTCAAAAACTGTTTTGAGCAGTTGAAAAAAGTTCTCAATAGGTGAATTGCATCGAATGGAGAGTACTTTGAAGGCGACTGAAATTTAAACATGTAAGACTAAATGCACAATTTTTTATAAATAAATTCTGGTTTTGGGGGTCCCCTGTCATATAAAGACCACCTTTTTTTTGCCTTTTCATGTCTACTCTAGATGTTTTCCTCTGCTCCCTGTTCTGGGAAATTGAACGAAATACGCTATATAAATACTTTTCTTTGTCCAAGAATGTCTGATTTGTTTAAAGTTAAACCTGCTAAGAGATTAGAGCAAGGGAATCGAGTGAATGCAGGTTGTCTGAGATCTTTTCCCAGAATGGGAAAGAAAGAAAGGGAGGGAAAGGAAAGATAGAAAGTTAGGAAGGACTGAAGAAATGAAGGAATGAAGGAAAGAAGAAGGGAGGAAAAGAATGATTTAGGAGGAAGAGTATATGTAAATAAAGTGTTACTTTAACATTAGGTAATGATAAATTTCTCGCTTGAATTATTTGTCCATAAAAATTATTCCTTTTCATATTAATACCATCAATTGACTAACAAAAACTGGAATTAAGGGCGTGAATCTAGAAATCTTCATCTTGTTTGGTTCTCAGAATCCAATGTTTCACTAAGCTTTAAGTTGTAAACATCTCTAATATACCTCTTATATGTCCCTTTATATCCACCATGACTACCAATGGTTTGGGCCAAGCTCTCGCTATCTCCCAAATGAAATCTTGCAACATGAATCTTGATTATCTCCCTGTCATGCAGTAGTTGTTTAAATTAACTGAATGTTGAAATTAGTGAACTGAATATTTTCATATAGTTCCCTGTGGAACATAATATTTGATCCATGACTAGAAGAAGGTGAGGTATTTACCTCTGTGAATTTTGGGAACATGAAGTAACCGCCAGTGAAATGGCCCTAAGATGGGAAGGCACTTGGCACATGGAAGGAACTGAGGCGAGTGCAATGTATAACTAGATTTGATTAAATAAGGGAGAGGATAGGAAATGGGGAGGTTATTTACATCCTGACAGGTATCTCCAAAAGAGGCTAAGAAAAGGCTCTTGCTGTCTACCTGAATGGCCATTTACTAAGTTAAATATTTTTGTTATGGACAGAGAAAACATTTGAGTTTTGAGTCAAATAGAGTTTCTATCACATTCTGTTTGTGTTTTAGTGGTTAGGGAGGGTGTGTGTGTGTGAAAGAGAGAGACAGAAAGAGAGATTTTATATTTTTGAAGTTTGAACTGGACTGCTTTGATTGAAGTGATAGAGGTGGGGGGTAATTGCAAACTCTCAGTATTTGTGATATTCATTATATCGGTCCTTGTCTAGGTTCCAGAGAGCACAGTATGATAACTAACTTATATAATATAAAAACTTGATGATATATTAAATCAAAACTTATTTTGGGAAATGATTTAAGATAATGATATCTGACATAGAATAAGTGAGAACCATATGCGATTAGCTACACATGAAACTGCATGCAGAAAGCTGTATGCTTTTTGAGGGTCAGGCTTTGCTTCATGATGACGAACTGCATGCAGCACGTGTTTAGAACAAAGGCAATGGGGCAAACCGAAGTGACTGATCAATGATGTATAATAAAATCTCCAAGTGCAGATTATGTTATATATAAAATTAATTGCCAAAAATTTGAAAAGTGCCAATAAGAAAAAACTGAATTTAGTTAATCAGGTATGGTTTTAACTAGGAGATAGAATTTTATCTAAACTTGCATATAAGATGCACAAATATCACTGACAACAACAAAATTTTCTGAAGTTTGTGAGGTATATAAAGAAAAAATTCTATTTGCAGAAAAGAAATGACAACTAATAATAATGTCATACATATGAAGTCATGCTAAGATCATGTCCTAAAATTTAAGAACTTATAAAAATGAAGATTTGGAAGAAAAACAAAGAACAAACATCTATTAATCAGATGTTGCATCTGAAGTTGATTTTTCAATTTAACAGAAATCCCAAACCAGTTTGAATGCATGACAATTAAATATTTTCATACACAAAATCTGGATGATGTATATACCTTAAACATGTGAAATAATGATATGTAAAGCTCTGAGAAAACAATCATAGGACAAAGGTGTATTATGTACTTATTGTTGCATAAGAAACCACCCAAAAGTGTGGCTCTAAAAGTAAGCATTTATTATTGATAACAAGCATATAAGCCTAATAAGCTAAACTTGTGGTTGTAGTAATTCTTCTGGCTTCAGCAGTGCTTACTCATGTATTAGGGTTAAGCTGGCAAGAATACTGCAAGCTGACTGCTTTATAATGGCGTCACTCCATGTGTGGAAGTTGCTTGGCGGGTGGCCAGCAAGTCTTGTTCTCATGGCATGGCATAGATCCTGGAGAACAGTTTGAACTATGCCAGGATTTTAAGGACTAGACTAGCAAGACTCATTGGTGCTCTACCACTCTGACTCATCACACTAGTCAAAACAAATCATGAGGCCATCCCAGGTTCATTTCCAGTGGGAAGGAGATACCATTTAATAGACCTACAAAGTCATATTGCATGGAGCATGGGATACAGAGAGGGGGACACTTTTAGAAACCAGTTTATCATGCTCTGCTATCTTCCCTCAAAATTCATGCTTTTCACACTTGCAAAGTACATTCAGTTTACCTCAAGCAATTCTAAAAACACATCATCAAATCATGACATCATGTTCAAAATCCAGAATAGTATGATCTGCATCAGTCCAGATGGAATTGTTCAGATGTAACATTTTTTGACCTCAGGACCTGCAATTAAAAAAGATAATTGAGCCCTGGCTGGTGTAGCTCAGTGGATTGAGCACGGGCTGGGAACCAAGCGGTCCCGGTTTGATTCCCAGTCAGGGCACATGCCTGGGTTGCAGGCCAGGTCCCCGTGAGGGCCATGTGAGAGGCAACCATACATTGCTGTTTCTCTCCCTCTCTTTCTCCCTCCCTTCCCCTCTCTCTCTAAAAATAAATAAAAATAAAATCTTAAAAAAAAAGACAATTGATCTGTCACCCAACACACCCATGAGACAATGATGAGCATATGCAGAATACCAACAATAGATAGTCATTTATCATGGGGGGGAAAGAGAGGCAGAAGATAATTACTGTGGATGCACAGAAATTCTGAACTTCTTCCGGGCATACATTGTCAGGTTAAATTATTCTAAGACTAAGAGGTGTTGCATTAATAGACCTGATTTCTGCTTCCTGGTTATGTCTTCCAAGTACATGATTTAAAGAAATCTCAATTTCTCCCTTTGCGATATCCACCCCCCAATAATACTTTGAAGACTTCTGTCATGTCTATAACTCTAAATTCCTACATATCAAAACCAAGGCTAACTGAACAATTTAATACTAAACTAAGTAAAAAATGATTGTCTGCAGGGATCTACAACCAGAGTGGCCTGTATTTTGACCAGACATACAGAGTATTTAAAGTTTACATTGACATTGGCACGCAAGATTTATGTGAGTTCAATAACAACAACAAAATTGATAATGCTTTTATATTGCCAGACCCTGTAGGTTTTAGGCAAAATGCAACGGCACTGAGATGAATGGCTCTATTTGGACATTTTGACACTCCATCTTAGGAGATCTGAAATACCGTATACTTAAACCACAATGATTATTTTAATTTATAGTTCCATATTTCAAGTTTTGAGTAAAAACATATCAGCAAAATAGAGTGAAAGTTGATTTAGTGTTTTGGCAGATCATCTGGAGAATTCCTTGTCCATTGCCTTCACTGGTTGCTTATGAAAAAGTGCCTATACAGAAAGACACATAGCTTTCTTGAGTTAATTTCTATTCAAAGAAAGGTAGGGGCCAAGAGACTTCTTCTTTAAAGATTAAATAATATCTTGTACTCTTTAGTCTTGCAGGAGACTGAAGTTCTTTGCTAACCAAACTCTTTTGACAAATTTCTAGGCTTCCTATGAGTTCGATTGTAGTTAACTCCATCTGATAAAAGCCAAACACACTTAGAGCAAACACGAGAACTCTGAGACTTCCCCATCTCCTGACCTAGATTGTATCTGCGAGATGTAATGAATACAATGTAGCTAGAATTATCTAAAACATTGAGGTGTCATGATTCACAGCTATAATTTTCTGATTTGAGAATTTTGTTTCTCAGAATAACTCTTCATTTAAAAACTAAAGAGTAGAAGAAAGTGTTACCTGGCCGGTGTGGCTCAGTGGACTGAGTACCAGCCTGTGAACCAAAAGGTCATCAGTTCCCAGTCAGGGCACATGCCTGGGTTGCAAGCCAGGTCCCTTTAGGGGGCGCTTAAGAGGCAACCACACATTGACGTTTCTTCCTCTCTCTTTCTCCCTCCCTTACTTTCTCTCTAAAAATAAATAAATAAAACTTAAAAAAATATTAAAAATATTAATATAGTTTCAAGGGAACATTAGGGACTGGAAGACTGTCATGGTGAGAGGCTAGAAAGAAGGGCATTCAAAGATGTAAGCCTTTTTAGTACTGTTTTCACCTCAAGGCATTTCTGAACTGGAAAGTGGTAGCTGAGAGACTAAAAAAGAGCGATTTTGATAAACTGTTGAGGTTATGTAGAGTACATTCACTTCACAAAAATTTCCAAAATTTCAAATGAGATGAAACATTTTTTGGTTATTTTTCTGTTATTTCTGTGTTTTTCTGTCATTACCCCATGTAGGCAAATATTCAAGAAATCAGTGACGTACTATTTCCCCCTTTAGGCAGTCTCTTCTATACAGATTGAAAGTCTTATATACATATTTCACAGAATTTTTTCAGAAAGAATTTCCATTCAGAATCTGATAATGAAGGCTATATCCCCCTGATTTTGAAGATACGCTGGAAGAGAAAGTCGTGGATGCTTCTGAGGCATTTACGGCAGGCATAGATTGGGGCAGATGGCTAGTACTAGGTTGAGCCAGCAACTTTTATGTGAGTGTCCTCCTGTCCATCAGTAGCATCAATGCTTCAGAAAGATCAGATAACTAACAGAATAATTATCTGATTCCTGCAGTTTCTGTGCTTTTTAGATTTGCTGAAGCTACTGGAGACTTTCCCTAACGCCTACTTTCAGCACCTTTCAGTGATTTTGCAGCTTCTACTTCTTAAGTGGACACAATAAACAACTGGAAAACAAGCAAACAAATTATCTTGATGCCAAGTAACACACCAAACAATGTCCAACTTTTTTCTACCGTTTACTGCAAAACTCCTCAAATTGTGTCCTTATTCTCCAGGTACTCTTCAGTGGTCTAGCATGCCACACTCAGGTGCCTTTGCCTCCTGTTGCCGATCCTGCTCTCATTGAGGTCAGCAGTGATTGTGCTATTGCTAAATGTAATGATCAATGTGTACACCTCATCTCACCTGATGGTTCACTTCCCTTAGGCGCCCTTCACTTACTTGACTTCTAGGATGCTTTGCTTTCTCAGTTTTTCTCCTGCCTCACCAGCTGTTCCGCAGTTATCTCTTTAGATATTTTATCCAGTGTCCCAAATTTCTGTCCATGGTCAACTTCTCCAGTCTGATGGCCTTAATAGCCTCATTCCATTTCATGATTGTAATATTGCCTATAATACCAAGTTATGTTTCTATGCAAAAGTTATCCTTTTCATAATTGCATACACAATTGCTTATTGGACATCTCCACATGAATACCTAATAAACATTTCAAATTTGACAAACTCAGGTAGGAAGAAAACCGATTAGCCCCAAACTATAAACTTGGTCTTTCACTCATTCCAACTGTGCTCCACATTTAGATGATCCCATTATATTGTTGGTAGTTCTGTCCAATTGCCCAGTTGGAGAACTTTGTAGTTATCTTTAAATCTCCCCTTTATCTCAAGCTTTATGCTTAACCTTTTATCATACACTGCCTCTACATTGAAGCTATATCTTGAATAAAGCTACCTTCCATCCTCTCCACTGACACCACCAGATCTCAGCCATTATCCTGTTTCACCTGAATTACCACAATACCTCATCATAGGTCACGTTGCTTTTACTTTCATCTTCCAGGGTCTGTGTATTCTCAATGTAATAGCCAGCCAAAGTGATATCGACCATAATGCAAAGTGTTTCTTTTTTAATCAGCGGTCCCAAGACTTTTTGTGTAACAACAACAGCAACAACAAAAAACTAAAATCTTCATGATCTTCTAAAATCCTTTCTACTGGAATTATCTTTTTGATTTCCTCTTCTACTTCAATTTCACTGTAATCACAACACCCTGTCTTTCATCCTCTTTGCCAATCATTCAGGAGATCCTATCATTCTGTTGTTGCAATACCTTTTAGTATCATTTATCACCTTCGAATTTCTACTGCCAACGTCTATTTTCAGATCCTTGCACATCTTGCCTGGACTATTGTACATCTCCTATTTATTTCCTGATCAGTCATCTTTTGCTTTTCCATTGAAATTTACACCTTATTTACCAGAATGATCTTTCCAAATTATAAACCTGCTCTTATTATGCCACTGTTCAAAAACTTCCAATTATACTACATACATTTGAAGGCATTCAGCAGATTATTTACCATTGAGCCTATTCACTTCTATCACATTTCTATGCTCATTATACTGATTTCTCCATTTATAGAATATACTCTGCAATTTCACACCTCAGGACTTTTGCTTAAGTTATTGCTCTTGCTGGAAACTGTTCTCATTTCTCAATTTCTATCCTTCTGACTTAAGCCTAGATCAATTTACTATTTAACTGACTCTGTAAGGAGCTTTTCACAGTTACTACATAATCCTGAAATGCATTTAATCTTGCATTGATGCTATTTGCAATGCTTTCCCTGGAAGATAAGAATCATGTTTGTTTGTTGTTGTTTTTTTTTTCCATTTAATTATAATCCTCAATATTACTTAGAAATATGCTTAGAAAATAAATGGTTGATAAGTAGTATGTCTTACTGCCACTTTCCATTAGAAGCATGGTGATAATATTTAGCTCGTTTGCCTTGCAGCATGGTTAGATTTAAATAAGATGCATGTGATACTCTTTCCCAACTTGCAAGCATGCTAAAAATATGTCAGTGTTATTCACTGAATAGTCCTTTTCCTACAAGAAAGTTTATTGCTATTGAAAGGCTATAGCACTCTTTAATGTGAATTTTCTCTCGAATTATTGCAAAGATATACAATACCCTCTGCTATGAACACAGACTAAAAAGGAGCATCTATTGCTATAGTTTTGATTGAGAGACATCATTATTAATCCCACTCCTGTTGTTGGAACTTCAAGAGTTCCATAGTTTGTTAGGAGATGTTATGGCAAAAATTATGTTAACTGAACAGTTTGATCACTTGAACTGTCATCAGTGCAAACCGCCAGGCTAACTCATTCTCATATTTTAACACGAGCAGTTACAATAATGTTTTATTAAATTATATGTCAGGAGTGGGGCTGTATATAGTAATTATCTTCCAAGTATGTTATTTTACTGTTTATTGTATATTGGACCTAATGAAGTTTAAACTTTAGTATGTTCATATCAATCAACATTTACTTTTTTATGTTTTATTGAGATATAATTAACACATAGCATAATATTAATTTCAGGTATATGACATAATAACTGTATAATTTGTATACATTGTTCTATTCTGTGCATTAACTTTCAATTTTGTAGATGGTTTCCTACAAATTATCACAATGCAAAAGGAAAATATTAATAATCCCAAGTGTATCAAAACAATTGGAATCTTTAATTATATTTATTAAAAAAACTATGGTATATTTACACAATGGAATACTACATAACAGAAAAAAAGAAGGAGCTCCTCCCCTTAGCGACAGCATGGATGAAACTGGAGATCATTATGCTAAGTGAAATAAGCCAGGCAGTGAAAATCAAATACCATATGATCTCACCTATAAGTAGAACCTAATCAACAAAAAAACAAGCAAGCAAAATATAACCAGAGACATTGAAATAAAGAACAAACTGACAGTACTCAGAGGGGTGGAGGGAGGGGGGTAATGGGGGAAAGAAGGGGAATGGTCACCAAGGAACACATACAATGGATCCATGGAAAAAGATAATAGAAGAGGGAAAATTGAGGGTGGGGTGGGGGAAGCAGTGGCTGAAAATGGGGACGACTATACTTGTACAACCGTAAAAAAAAAAAGAACTCCAGACACTGATGTCCCCTCTAGTAAATCCATTGAAACGCCAAAAAGAAATGACCCTCAATGTCACACAATGCACTCTAGAGAATTATAAATACAGGACAAGTTCTCACATTGTAATACAACAGTTCAACAGAACTACCTTGATACAAAGATCTGAAAACATCTTATACAATGTGTGTGTGTATAATATATAGATAGTTAAGCTTCCTATATGACACAAATTTCTTTATGCTTTCCACTTGAGCTTCATACCTTTGCTTGCTCAGCAATGTTATTAGAGAGAATTGATCTATACTGAGAGTATAATGTATTCACTGGGGCTCCTCCAGAATCAAATAAGACATGACAGTCTATCCAATTATCAAAAGTTTGGCTGGTTCTTGTCTTTTTAGCATACACTTTTTTTTTTTTGGTGCTAGGCTTTCTCATTTGCTAGCCCTGTTCCCAATTTTAAACATTGCAAGAATGAGAGTATTTCATCCCTTGCTTAATCTGGGAATTGTTAATCATTTGAAGTTTATTTCTCTTATATTTCCTTGCATCTGGTAGTTTTTACTAATTTTAAAGAAAAATATGATTTTTTATTAATCTGATGATTTATTGTTACAGAGGAGTGAATGTTTTTTACATCCTTCTCTATGCTAACCAAAGATTATCTTCTAAATCCATTTTTTATATCCTGAATTTGCTTTTATATTATTAAAAGGAGAAAAATTAGCAAGCAATGAAATAGACATAACATGTGTTCAAATTTTTCTCCCACGAACATTTTCAAATGGTAAGATTACAAATAAATTATATGTTTTAGTGAATTTATATTTTGGAAATAATACACAAATACTATCTAAAAATATTCATTGATTCATACCAAATTAAAGATAAAGAATAAAAGCTTTAATTTTTGTTGTGGGTTTTTTCCCCAAAGTTTTTTAGAGATGGCAGCAATGTTTTTTTTAAGTCCCTTCAAAAGTTCACCAGAGCAATTTTCATTTCCTAGACTGTGTTTGCAATAGAATCAATGAGTTTACTTTTGAAATAAGAAGGAGGCAGAGGAGTGGGGAGAGGGGGAGAAGTAGGAGAAGAAGGAAGAGAAGAAGAAGGAGGGCGGAAGGAAGAAGGGGGAGGTGGAGGAGGGGGAGGAGAAGTCCAAAGTACAATTATGGAAAAATAATTTTTATTTCTGGCTCAAAATATTGTCTGTTAGCATATGTAGCTCAGTCAGAAGATACTTTGCTGTTACTATAATGACAAGGAGAGCTTTAAAGTGTGAATATGCTGTCCTTGGTCGAAGGGAATCGCCTCCCTTTAAAGTGAAAATGGGATGTGGGAATTGGGTTTTCTGCCAGAGTTTCAGGCTCTCTCCCAGGAGCCTCTTCTTTAGGAACACTGTGGTGAATTCCCAGCTGCACAGAGTCTTTAACCTTCTGCAGCAGGAGATCTAGATTCTCACCCTTATTCACCCCAGGAAAAAAATTGTGAAGCTGGGCTCGGTTGCTGAAAACCCTAAAAGGCCAAAAAGATGTTTGTCCTCTAGACTCACAGTGCTATGTCATGGAGAAGAGGCATATTTGATTGGATAAAGGTATTTAAATAATTGAAGACACAAACATTAAGGAAGAATTTAAGTATTCTAGATTTTTTTTTCACCCTCTGCCTCATATTTGCCTCCAAATATTTACCCAATGAGTTATTCGGGCCTGCCGATGAAACCTCTAAGGAAGCTGAAAGACTTCTCAAAGGAACAACACAAATCATCCCACCAGTAGGAATCTTCTGAACAATGTCACAGGTTATATATTTTGTTCCGAAGTCATCCTTCTGTCATGTCCTTCTAAACTTAAAAATCAGTAGTTCCCTTCTGCACCATCAGTGAAAAGCAAACAACTTTTAATTATTATTTAAGACCACTGAGAATGGAATCCCTGTCTAACTTTCATCATTATTTCCTAATGCAGAGCACAAAATGGCCATTTTGTTAAAATTGGTTACCACAGTTACTCATGAATATTATTTCATCTGAATGCCATACCCTCCCATGTTCTAAAACTGCACTTCTAGGAAGTTTCCATTAGCTACCTCACTCTATTTCATTTTAGATTTGTCCTGAACTTTTATGTTACTTAATCAAGTGTCTTATGTTTCCTTATTTTGTCAATTAAATATCTTATGCATATATATATATATATATATATATATATATATATATATATATATATATAATATACACACTGCTTTTGTAAGTCTTTAATAAAGAATCAAGAAATCTTCTTATTCCAATAGTGCTTTCTGAAGTCATTAAACAGCTATTGCGTACCAAGATTTTAGATACATTTTAAAATCCTAATTTTCATGATTACAAGTAATTGCATCCCAGTCTGAATAAGGAAATCAAAATTTGGGAAGCTGATGTGCCTTACAAATTTGCAAATACATTTAACTCTCATAAGTAGAATTCCAGGTAGGTCTGTCTAATTCTAAAACCCATTTCTTATAAACTTTATTGTACTCCAGACCATTGTGTTTCTCCATTTAATTTTCTGTATTGTTGCCTTCCATTGCTTCTGAATAATTTGGATGCATGATAGACTAGGTGCTTAGTAAATATTTGTAGAGTGATGATTGTTTTCCTGTTAGGATTTTCCAGGGATCTTGATGAGAATGAAAAAAAAAAGAAAACTCTAAAATGCAAGCTGCAGATTATCAATTATATTTGGAAACCGATGCTATATTTTTCCTATTTTGAGCTCGAGTAAGGAGAAGTCCTAAATATGGAGTAAAAACTGTACAAAATAGCCCTGTAAGTGTAGTTCAGTTCGTTGGAGCACTGCTCCCAAACTCTCTAAGGTTGTGGGTTCAATCCCCAGTCAGTCCACATAAAAGAATTAACCAATGAATGGAACAGCAAACCAATGCCTCTCTCCCTGTTTCTGACTCTCTTTCTCTCTCTCTTCTCTCTCTCTCTCCCCTCCTCCTCTTTCTCTCTACCCCTTCCTATTTCTCTCTCAATCAACTTAAACATACCATAGAAAATAACTGAGCTAACTTGTCTGTATTTAGAACACATGTTTATGATAAGCCCTGACTGGCTGGGTACTATCTAAATTCAAACTTTAAAGTGGTTAGCTGGTACTAGACAAAATTTAGAATGTCGGGAAAATGCAAGCCCATCGATACCAGCAGGCTTCCCTACATGATATTATTTGGATGATTGAAAACATCTTGCCCCTGACAAAACAGATGGGAATTGTAGCAAATGGATATTGTAAAGATATGCCGAAAAGAGAAAGCCAATCGGCTCTCTCCAAGTACATTCAGAGTATGGCATTACTTCGGTGAATTTATAACTTTTGCATGGGCAGAGATTTTTATGTTTTGTTCTCAACTTTATTCCATACTCCTTACATAGCACCTGGAATAACTGCATTGCTGAATTTATTTTGTTCAAAATTAACCACTAGAGAACAATTCCATCTTTAAGAGAAAGCAAAAATGTATTAACCAAGTTAAGTTTAATTTTAATTTTTTTAAACCAAACATTCAGTAACTGACACAGGGACAACAGTACATGTGTCTGCAGATAAAGTGAATTCTGTCCCTCTCAGCAGATCGACATGAGATTACAATTATTTTAAAAAGTTGACTTTGTGTGCAAAATAATCAGAGTCAATGGCAGATACATTAGATTAATGAAGTGTTCAATGGTTTGGAGGTAAAATGGCAAAATGTTCTCAGTTCAATCACAAAAGTAACTATTAAATGAAATACTAAACATCCATAGCTATGTTGTTCTTTCTCTTTGGGCAGAATTGGAAAGTATATTCACTTTGGTTATTCTGCTCTTCTATAAATCCACATCATGCCAACACCTTTTTCCTCACTGACTCTTTGCTTCTTTAGAAATGTTAATAAATTCTGTAAATTCAAGCTTTACATGGTAGTTATGTGTATTTAATTAAGTACGTTAAAATAGTTTAAATTTTATTCATTATTCAACATTATATCATTTTCCAGTATATAAACAATTATGAGTATTCTTTTATTTTCCATAATATAATTTTAAGGAGTAGAAAACTGCAATAAAAAAGAGCACAGTAACTTTATATTAGAAATACATTTTAAAAATATTTATTGACTATATGAGGAACATAAACAAAATTTAAGAGAAATAGACTCATTAGAGTATATGTGTGCTCATTACTATGGAAAATGAAGACTCAGATGAAAGCATAAAATAAAAACTAGTAAAAAGTATTTAATGTTTTTTAATGGAATGCAATTATAGTACTACAAAGCTTTACTATAAGAGTGAATTACGCAAAAATTACAGTGGCTAAAAATAAGTATTTAATTGTCATTGACACTGTATGTATCTGTAGGTTGGCTGCAGCTTTGCTGGGCTTTAAGCTAATGTTTCAACCCACTGCTCTGTTGCATTTCAGGTGTGATTGGCATGTCTCTTTATTTCAAAACACTAGAAAAGTAACATCATCTAAACAGTACCTGAGCATTCTACAGTCAAGTAGAAGAATAAGAATGGGTGTAGGTATGTAAAACGTACATTAGGTTGGCCAAAACGTGTGTTTGTTTTTATCGTAAGATGGCTCTAGTACTGCTTAGTTGTCTTTAACTTCATTCAAAACAATTTTGTTAGATTTTATTGTGACAGCTGTCATACCAGGATGCATTAAAGAAAACATATCAGTTGGTGCATTTTTGTGTAGTCGTTTTAATATTAAAGATGGGAGAAAATATGCAACATTTTCAGCATATGATGCTTTATTACTTCAAGGAAGGTTAAAATGCAACTGAAACGCAAAAAAAAATATTTGTGTAGTGTATGGAAAAGGAACTGTGACTGATCAAATGTGTCAAAAGTGGTTTGGAAAGTTTCATGCTGGAGATTTTTTTGATGGGTAATGCTCTCCAGTTAGGTAGGCCAGTTAAAGTCAATAGTAATCAAATCGAGACATGAATTGAGAAAAATCAACTTTGGATACTGAAAATATCCATATCAATAAAGTTATTGGTGAAAATGAGAAGTGTGTTTTTTATTTTATGGAAAAAACTAAATGAACATTTTGGCCAAGCTAATAGTTTCTGCTTGGACATTGTATAACTGTGTTTGCTCAGGTTGGGGAAACTAGTCACTCAATCTAGCCAGTAGAATAGTGAATTGCACTCCATCTGCAAGAAGGTATCTCAAGTCAACACGTCTCCAGAGGGATGGGTCTTCTCTAGTCTCTTACAAGAAAGAGTCGACCATGAATAATAACCTATCTCAGGTATACTATGATACATATATTTAATATTGTAAACTTAAAACATACCAAGTGACTGAATGTATTTTGATGACAAGATTAATGGAGATTTAGACATAAATCTTTGCTACTGATTTTCTGCTATAGCTAAGTTTTTTTTTTTTTAATATTTTATTTATTTATTTTTAGAGAGAAAGGAAGGGAGGGGGAAAGAAAGGGAGAGAAACATCAATGTGCCGTTGCCTCTCGAGACCCCTCTACCAAGGGCCTGGCCTGCAACCCAGGGATATGCCCTAACTGGGAATCGAACACATGACCCTTTGGTTCTCAGTCCATTGCTCAGTCCACTGAGCCACACCAGCCAGGGCAGTTAACAGTTTTGAATAAACAAAAGTTGTATTCATTTATTCTGAATAAAATGCTTAGAAAAAAGATTTTGATTTATTTGTGGTTAGTATGTTATTAAAACAACAACAGGTATTCTCTTTTTGTATGGTAGTAGAAAGACAGGTGCCTAGCAGTCAAAAGTGTAGAGTTAAGCCAGACATCTTTCATAGGCTTTCTGGGAGGAATGAAGAAAAGTCCTGGCTTTCTTTAACCTTTCTGTTAAGATGGGAAAACACTCAACTCAATGTATTCTCAATGCCATGTTGTAAATTATTAACTCTTTTACATATTACTGACTTATGGGTGCATCTTTATGCTGAAACACAAAAGCAGCCTTCAAAACTTACTTATAAAATCAACCTGGACTTAACATCTATTTCAGCTGGGGGAGGTTTAAGGTGTCCGTGAATAATTATAATCATAAAAATACATATGTGAAGAAAGACATTTTGGATGATTAGACAAGTATTTTTCTTTTCCCTTTATAAGTAATCACCACGGAGATCACCACTCCTCAATTCCCACCTCATCAAGTTCATCATTGTGAATTCCACCTCCTGGACAAAAGAAGTCATTTTCCGTTTGTGGAGGCACTACAATTTGGCCCAATACCCCCTATGGATGAACATTTGAATACTTTCACCGCCTTTGCTATTACAGTCATTGCTGCAGCGAACGGCCTCGTGCCCTCATTTTGCACAATGTGTTTAGAATAGATTCTTAGAAGTGAAATTGCTAGGTCAAATGGTAAATTTGCACTATATTGGCAACTTTCCCTCTATGATGGTAGTAGTTTGCGTTTTTATTATCAGCGAATGAAATAACTTATTTTCTCAAGCCTCTTTACGCACACTGTCACCTTTTTAGACTTTAATAAATCTAATAAGTGAACATTATGTTTCAGAGTTTTGTTTTCTTATTAGAAGCCAGTTTGACCATCTTTTCATATGATTAAGAGCCACTTAGATGTGTTTTTCTCTGAATTTTTATGCATGCCGTTAGCCTATTTTTATAGGGCTGTGAGACTTTTTCTACTCTATTGTTTAGAAGCCCTTTAAATATCAATATGTTTTTTAAGAGAGGAATTTGGAAATTATTTGTTACAGAATCTGGATCTGTGTTGGACCTGAGACATAGCTCGAAGGACTGAAAAGCAGTTTAGTCTTTTCATGTAAAATGCACTTCCAAACTTATCTTTTAACATTTTGCCTCTGAGACTGTGTGAAATGATTAACCATATGTTCGGGTGCCTTTGCCATGGACCTCCTCCAAGCCCACGATGAGCCCTAGAACTTCCAGTTTCCCATATTCTTGTCTCACTCCACTGTCTACCTCCTCTCCGGGGCCACACCTAGGCCTGCGCTGCTCCTCCATCTCTGAGGCTGGCAGCGGCGCCTTGGAAGCACAGCCATTCTTTCCTCCCTGCAGCGGCTCGCGGTGCCATTCCCTCATAGCTGCACCTCCGCCGTTGCTGTTCATTAGTGTTTTGCTGCTGTTTACAGTATTTCTGTAGCTGTTATTGAGCTATTAACCTGTTCTTTTGTGGCCTTGGATTATGTCACATTGGGAAGTCCTTCCTACTCCAGTGTTATTAAGGTACTCATCCATGCTTTCTTCCAGTATATATAGAATATAATTTTGCCATTAAATATTTTTATTCAGTTATAGATTGTACCAACATATTTTTGATGTTATGTTTTGATGTATATATTTGATGCATTTTTTGGTTCTTCTTTCTTTATAATAGCAAGGACTTTATTAAATTTTACTTACTTCATGTTGAAATATTAGATTACATTTTTCATCGGCTATGTAACAAAAGTTATCTTTTTCATCCTTTTTTCATTGCACTGTTGTTTATAGGTGGACTTTTGTTCTTTTGCTATTTATATTTGTGTTTAATAAATTATCATGAACTATTCATAGTAGCAGTGGTAGGGTTCATCCAGAGTGGTTTACTAAGCTTTCTGAGCTAAACAATTTGTTTGCTTGTTTCAGCGATGGGCTTAGAAACAGCACCCCTAGCGCCCAGAGACCTGAAAGGAATACTGCAGCAATAGTCCTGGCTTTGTAACATCACACTACTTCGTTTTGCCAGATAAGACTTTATTTAGAGGAATTCTATTTGCTCAAACTTCTCAAATCTGGGAAGCTACTTCTGGGAAATAACTCACCCCAAATCCCAAGTCTTCTCTCTGCTTCTCTGGAAATTCTGCTACATTCCAAATGGATTCTAATCACAAAACCCATCTTCTGGTTGGGACCCTCTTCTTGTAGAAGTCAGCATCAAAAATACTTGCTAATGAGAGATTAACTGATGTGCTGTGTGCAATCCTATCCTAAGGAGAAGGTAGCCTAACAATGAATATCTTCTCTGTGTGAGAGGGAAGCTGGACGGGGTGGACCAATTGGCAGTCCACAGGGCAGTGACAGTCACCCTAGTCTCAACGTAGGAAGTAGAGGATGTGTAACCATAATACCAGTATTTCCTCCCTTTAGTTTCTTTTTTTCCCCACAGTTTGGATATAAGGATGACTATCAACTAACTGAAAATATTCATGGGATATCAGTATTCTGGAACTTTCCCAATTGATATTTATTTATTTTTTATAGATTTTATTTATTTTTAGAGAGAGGAGAAGGGAAGGAGAAAGAGAGGGAGAGAAAAAGCAATGTATGGTTGTCTCTCACATGGCCCTCACTGGGGACCTGGCCCACAACCCAGGCATGTGCCCTGACCGGGAATCGAACCAGGACCCTCTGGTTCCCAGCCCACGCTCAGTCCACTGAGCTACACCAGCCAGGGCTCCCCATTGATATTTAAACTAGAACAGAATATCAGCATCACATTACTCAAAAAACCAATTGCGCCAAATAGGATTCAAATTTTAGGGCCCGGTCTCTGAAAACATCCATCCAGCCTCTGTGTGATTCCCCCCAGTCATTTCATTAATCTCACTGTAACAGAACACACAATTCTATGTGATTTAATAGTTTGCATCCCACTGTGTTAGGGACAACGGTCTTTCTAGTGACTTCTGAGCTTGTAGTGTCTAGGCCTTTAGCGTAGATACCCTGTTGACTTCTGTGGTATATTCCCATGTATCTGCCTGGTGTGTTGCAGTGGACCTGGGCTTTTTGCAACATTTGAACACAATTTGTTGCCTGGGGATTTCTCTCCTGATCCTACTTCTCTTTAAAATTCAGGGTGTTAGTGTGTTGTTACTGCAGTTATCATTCCCCTTAATATTCTATACAATTACCTGCATGCTTTCACCGGAACTGCAATTCTGCTTGGGATTTCGAAACAATACTCTAAGTTCCTGAATATAATTTATTTTCTCTTAAATTACAAAGCTTAGTTTCATAAAATACAATTTAAGATTCACTAGTAGAATTTCATCAGATTCAATAGTAGAAGCAATTCACTTAAATAATTTTTATTCATTTTACTTTTTTTCCTTGCCATAGAGTAGTACTTTTTATCTATTTTACCCAAGTTCACCATCAGAATAGATATTAAAAATTATATACACGCTGGTTTCAAAAAACATAAAAGAAGCCATATCACCTTTGACCTTGTGAATTAACAAAGCTGAACTTAACACAAGTTCTCTTATTAAGCCACTTAACCCAAAATATTCAAGGCAGTGTCATTTATGCTTGATAAAGAAACTTATGAGAATATCTAACATAGACACACTTTGACAATGTTCACACATAATAGTATTTTGTCTTGGAAGAAAGACGTAATTACAAAGTTTTACTTTGATCTCAATCACTTTCTCAATAATGGACATGCTCAGATGGAAGCATAAGATAAAGATCAAATATTTTTCCTTCTGCTTTGACTCAAGCTTATTTCTTCTCAAACGAAATCTAATTTTAGTCGTCAGGATTCTGGCTGTTAGTTTCTCAACTAAAGTGACTATTTCCATCTTGATATGCAGAGGTCATTTTTATGACATTTGATTCTATTGATTCTAAAGTTGTAAAACTCAAACACCACATGAACTCTTAAAGTCCACCATACAAGTGAAATTTGGGACTCCTGATGTGTGCCAGAGGGCAGATTTAAGGAAAAAAAAATAAAAAAAGACGAGAAGAAATGTGTCATCCTAGGATGTAAACTTTGATAGGAGAGAACACATTTGAATATATATTGGTGGGGGAAGAGAAAGGAATTGAGTAGGACTAAAAAGCAACAAAATGAAAAGAAAATAGAAATAAAGTAAAATTGAAAAGAAAAAGAAAATGAAAAGTTAATTTGGTGTAAAAAAAAGTATAAAGAGCAAGGGAAGAGAGTGTCACTGACAGGACTAAGGAAAACTGTAAAGAGTGGGTAGTTACAAATTGTCATGAACACATAAAATACGGCATCAGGGAATATAGCCAATGATATAGTAATGACCTTGTGTGGCCCAGGTGGGTACTGGAAATATTGGAGGGACACTGTTTTCTAAACACTATGTGGTATATCTCAAACTAACACAAAATAACATTGAATGTGAACTGCAAATAAAAATGAATTATGAATTTGTGCACAGGTCATATATGCCATACCTTCCAGTAAGTCAGCACAAGTTTCCTGTGCTTGAGAGTCTTCCCTTATGAGCCCTGGGTGCGCAAGGTAGAAACCAGAAAACTTGCTTGCTGGGATCACTGTCAGTTTGGTGCCTCACCCCAGGGAGGCCACAGCACCCAACTATCCAAGCACTAATCTGAGTTGCTGTGAAGGTAGTTTGTAGATGTCATTAAGTTCCATAATCAGTCAACTGTAAGTGAGGCATGTTATCCTAGGTGATCTGGGTGGTCTGATTCAATCAACTACAAAGTCTTCAGAGCAAGATCTGAGGGCACCTAGAGAACGCTAGGTGCTGACACCAGCTGAGGCCTGTGCCCTAGAGTCCTGGCCTGCCCCTCCTTTCTACCCTTCCTACAGACTTTGGACTTGCCTAACCAGCCCCACACAGTCAATTGCCTGTACTAAGGCTGTCTTTTTCTTTCTGTTATGTTTTGGGCGACTTTGTTACACAGCAATACTGCCTGGTTTGAGGGGAGTTTTGTTCTAAGCATGCTCATATATTGACTGCTTTACAGCACACAGGCATAAAAAAAAACATCCCAAAAGTGTTCTTTCAGCAAGCACTCTGGGTTTGGAAATATACCTGAGAATAGAGTCGTGGAACAGAGAAATATTTTATTGGACTCTCCTAGTAAAACAAATTTGAATTTTAAAAAAGACATCTATCTTACGATAATGGACCATCTATTATTACCTTTAAATAATCAGAGATAACTATCTTTGACACAAAAAGGATTCCAGATACAGCAGAGTTAATTTAATAAGGAGTTTCAGATTGTTCCCGAGAATTGGTTTCTAAGTGCATTGCTTTGGGTTCCTGGATTTGCCACTGTCAGCAGTATAAATGTGAGCTGCCAGTGAGCTTTTGGGGGTCTCTTGTGTACAGTGATTTTAATTGAATTTTTCTGAAAGAAAATAATGAAGATTTAGAATCTTTCTTCTGATAAATACATACTGCCACAGTGACTTTATAAATGCTATGCTTCTTTTAGAAAATATTTCCTGTCTGGCAATTTTGTATAGTTAAATGAGTACTTCTAACAGTTAGTGTTCAAGTACTCATGATTTTCTGAAGTTTTATAAATCTAAACAATTTAGAGTATATAATTACTATATACTACACTGGATCTATTAACTATTGCTTTATAAATGAATATTTTTTAGTAAGTGTTTTTTGTTTTTTTTTTCCTGTGGAAGTTGAGACTTTAAATTCTAATACGGGTATAGACATTCAACTATTACTGACAATAGCTGATTTATATAATTTGCCACACAGCAACTACTTATTAGATATAACATAAATTCTTAGTGTTAATAAATATATTAACTTATAATGACACTCAACTTGGGAGGCTGTATTTATGCATTTGTCCAGTTTTATTGAGATATAATGTCATAATGTATAAATTTAAAACGTATATTTTTGATACACATGTATTGTAAAATTATAACCACCATAGCCTTAGTTCACACCTCCATCATATTATAAAATAACCATTATTTTATGGCAAGAACATTAAACATCTACTCTCTTAGCAATTTGAAAGGGTATAAAGCAATATCATTAAGTATAATTACCCTGCTGTACATTATGTCCCCAGAACTTACTTATCTTACAACTCAATATTTGTACTCTTGGATCAAAATCTCTCAATTTCCTCCACCCTCCAACCAAAGATCACTGCAATTCTAATCTCTGCTTCTACGAGTTGGCTTTCTTTTTAGATTTTACATAGTAATATTATGCTGTACTATTTTATTTTGTCCTTATTTCACTTAACACAATGCCCTCAAGTTCTATGCTGTCCACAATGGGAGACTGCTATTTCTCATAGCTAAATATTCTGTTTGTTACATAAATAAATATATATTTCTTATTACAAACACATAAACCTACATAAATTTAGATTTTCATTTATATATAAATATATACCACATTTTCTCTACTCTTTCATCCACCAATGGACACTTAGTCTGTTTCTATTTTTCGGCTTGTGTACATAATGCTGCAAATAAGCTGAGAGTGCAGACATCACCTTGAGATCCTTTTTAAATCCTCTTCGGTGATATATCCAGAATTGAGGTTTCTAGATTATATGGTGGTTCCATATTCAATTTGTTTTGAGAAACCGCCATGCTCTGTTCCAGAGTGGCTGCACCAGTTAACACTCTCCCACCACAGGTCCCTTTTCTCCTCCTCCTCACCAACACTTACCTCTTTTCTTGTTGATGATAGTTGTTTAAACAGGTGCGAGGTGACTGTTCATTGTGGTTTCGATTTGCGTTTCCTTGATGACAGTGATATTGAACACCTTTTCGCATGTCTGTTAGCCATTTGTATGTCTTCTTTGGAAAAAGAAGTTTAGTTTCTTTGCCTACTTTTTATGTCTTTTGTGTGTGTGTGTGTGAGTCACACGAGTTCTTCATATATTTTATATACAGAGATATATGTGATTCTTTGTTGTAGCTGCACAGAAGCTTTTTAGTTGATTCAGTCTCACTTGTTTATTTTTGCTTTTGCTGCCATTGTCTTGGGTGAAAATACAAAAATATAATCTCCAAAGCCAACATCCAAAAGCTTATGTTTAAACACACTATTATTTCTTGTAGGAGTTTTATGGTTTCAGTTCTTATATTCAAGTTCTTAATATTGTATATTTTGAGTTGCTTTCTTTGTGCGTATGATGTAAAATAGGTGTTAAGCTTTATTCTTTTGTATGTGACTATTCGGTTTCCCCAGCAACGTTTATTGAAGAGGCTCTCATCTCCCCAGTTTTGATTCATGGCTCTTTTGTCAAAAAATAAATAACTATGTATGTGTGAGTTTATTTCTTTAGTCTTATTGCATTATGTGTCTGTTTCAACACTGTCTTCATCAGTTCAGATTTGTAATATAGTTTGAAATTAGGAACTGGATGGTCACCAGCTGTGTTCTTCTTTTTCAAGTTTGTTGCCATTATTTGGGGTTTTTGGGGTTCCACAGAAATATTCGATTTAATTTTTTTTCTGTGAAAAATGCCATTGGTCTTTTAATAAGAATCACATTGAATTTGTACGTGGCTTTGGGTAGCATGGACATTTTAACAATATTAATTCTTCCAATCCACAAATACAAAATATCTTTTTATTTACTTGTGTCTTCTGTAATGTTCTTTATTAATATATTACAGTTTTTAGTGTATATATTTTTCACATATTTGATTAAATTCATTCCTAATATTTTATTCATTTTGATACAATTTTAAACAGGTTTATTTTGTTTCTAATCATTCATTTTTAGTGTATAGAAATGCAATAGATTTTTTTAATATATTGATTTTATCATGCAACTTTACTGAATTCATTTATTTTAACAGTTTTGTGTGTGTGCGTGTGTGTGTGTGTGTAATCTGTAGGGTTTTCTAGGCTTAATGCTGTGTCATTTGCAAGTAGAGACAATTTTATGTCTTCCTTTTTTATTGTGCTTATTTTATTTTATTTTATTTATTTTTTGTTTAACTGATCTGGCTAGAAATTCCAGTACTGCTCTGATCAAAACTGGTGAGAGTGGGAATCCTTGTCTTCAACCTGATATTGAAGGAGAAGCTCTCAGCTTTTCACCATTGAGTATAAGGTTAGATGTAAACTTGTCATATAAGCCTTTATTATGTTGAGATATGTTCTCTCTATAACCAGTTTATTGAGAGCCTTTATCATGAAAAAATGTTAAATTTTGTCAAATACTTTTTCTCCATCTACTCGGATAAGCAGAGGCTGGGAGAACCTTGGAGAGCATGACAGAGAAAGCCTCGAGTGTCTTTAAGAGATGGTTATTAGAAATATCAATCTTAACGATTCTGCTAGGGAGTGCTCAGAGAAAGTTAAAAACACAGTAAAAGAAATCTAACTCATATTGCATAACACCTAAATAATTGTGAACAGATTGTTAGTTGAAATATGGAGGTTAAAGGCGCTGCTATGAGGAACACAGAAGGAGCCAAAGAACATATTACTGGAAATTGAGGGAAAGGGAATTCCTATGATATACCAGCAGAGAGCTTGGCAGAGTTGTGCTTTGTAGTTCTGGGGAAAGCAGAACGTATAAAAGTGGAAATTGAATATTTAGTTGAAGAAATTTGCATACAATGTGTGGAGAATGTGAACTATTCTCTTCTTGTTTTTACAATAAAATTTAGGATGAGTGAAATGAATTGTAGGAAAATATTTAAACCAAAAGAAACTGGCACTGCGATTTGGAAATTTTCAGTGTATGTTGATTACAAAAGGTGATAAAATTAAGAGACTTGGTGTTACAAAAGTATAGAGAAAAGTGATTGATTCTATGGCTGAATCATTGAAAGGATTAAGTAATAACTCATAGAACTAGTCATCACAGCAGAATCAAACTTAAAGTTGGAAGTATGCAGGAATAATTTCTGAAGGAGCCTCTTATCTAATAGCACACATAAATCCATACGGATGTGCATACATACATATATGCATATAAGCATTATATAACAAATGAAAAATAAAATAACATACAAAAGAGACTTACAAGTTTCTTGTGAATGTTGTACCAGCAGAAACATTCAAAACTTATATTAAATGAATCTGAAAGAAGACAAAATAGAATAATTTGTAGGACCCCCACAATGTGCATGCAAGAAACAGGCTGCAAGCACATGCTACCATTGATCACAAAGGAAAAATGAGCCCTGGCTGGTGTGGCTCAGTGGGTTGAGAGCCAGCCTACAAAGAAAGAGGTCACTGATTCAATTCCCAGTCAGGGCACATGCCTGGGTTGTGGGCCAGGTCCCCAGTAAGGGGTGCTCGAGAGGCAAACACCTATTGATATTTCTTTCCCTCTCTCATCCCCTCTCAAAATAAATAAATGAAATCTTTTTAAAAAGAGGAAAAATGACTCAGAGGATAAAGCTAAGAATCAGTGAGTGTTATTTGCTTGCTTTGAAATCTAATGGAATTTGCCTAACTGAATTTTGAAATTGTTTTGGAATTTTGCCTTTCATTTTCTCTCATTTTAAACAAGGTTTTCTGTAACTGTTATTTTATAGCTATCCCACCATTGCATTTTGCTACCAGATAAGATATTTTTCTTGAGTTTCACAAGTGAAAACATGGAGATAAATTGGATTCTCTGTGATTTAGATACAGAACCTTATCTATCCCCAATCAAAATAATACAGGTTCTGAGATTTAAATAGATGAGTTCTTAATCATTGAGCTGATACTGTAATGAGTTGAGACATTGAGAAACTTGGAATGGTGTGTGTGTGGGTGTATGGAAAACCATGAATCTTTGATGCCCAGAAGATAAACTCTGGTAAAAAGGATAATGGCTAACCCCCAAATTTTAAAATCCCAATCCTTCTTTACAACATGTGAATGTGTTATATTACATGACAAAATTTAATTAAGGTTGCAGATTTAATTAAAATTGCTAATCATCTGACCATAAAATAAGGACAATAGCCTGGATTATCCAGGTAGATCCAGTATAATCATAAGAAACTTTAAAGTGGAAGAGGAAATTGGAAAAAGGATCAGAGAAATGTACAAGGAGGTGTGGACCCAACCTGCTAGACCTGAAGATGGATCAGGAGGGCCATACACCCAAAAATGAGGGTGGCCTTCAGGTACTGAAAAACCAAGAAAATAGGTTCCCTTTTTAACATAGACTCTTCCCTTACAAAAATATGGAATCATACATTTTTGATGTTTGAGGCCACTACATTTGTGGTGAGTTTTTAATATCAGCCGTAAGAAATGAGTCCTCATGCTTGGCTGACAGCTAGGCAGTGGGTACGTGATAGGGTCTCCAGCATGCAGATTAGCTTCCATAACATGTCTGTTTGAAGGCAGACAATGTCAAGAGGCAAGTTGTATTCAGATCCCAGTTTCCTGTGAGATTAGAAGAGGCGATTTGGCCTGCAGGGGCATGAGTGGTGAATGAAGGCTGTGGTGTCAACGTCCAGCCCAACCCCAGTGTTGGGAGGCAGCGTGTCTTGGCTTAGTTGTGGGTCATTGTGATCTCAATCGAACAGTCTTCCGGTCAGGTCTGGGCATTGATTACGGCTGTGGAGCCTCTACAGTTCCACAGCCCAATTTGCTGTCTCCAGTAGAGATTCCTTGACATATCTAATACCCTTAAAAAGTCATTTTCTAAAATTAGCTAGTGTGTGCTCATTTCTTTTCTAATTAAGAATCCTGACATACACAATTTATCAAGGCAGAACCTTCATTGGATATTTGAGAAAGAAACCATATTTTAGGATTAATATGGAAATAAATGCTAAAGAATTGAAGAAACAAGGTAGACAGCACTTTGTTTAATAATCTGTGCCTTCTGTTATTAACTCAGACAAGGAGAATGCCAACTCAGTGTTGCAGTGAGTGAACCAGACCTTTATTTCCTCTCTGGGCAAATAAAATGCTAATTATCTTGGTGTTGTAAATTCAAGCAGGCTATTCTTTATTCACATGTGGAAATTCAGACAAGAGTAATCTCATCTAGGGAAATCCTCTATACAAAGATGAAGAATATAAAAAATCTTTTTCATTGTAATAAACAACAGAAATATTTCTGCCAATAAAACTAAAATTTATCATCCCATGTTGATTTACTCATTAATTTATTTATTTTTACAACTAATATTTATTGAAAACCTACTATTTGCTTGACTATAATGTATAACCATTAGTAGGGTTTCTCTGCTTTATAAGAAGTCCATGCTTACAGGAACAGATAGATATAATAAATGGAACATGGAACAAATGATAGTGTATAGTACTTAAGGTAGAATAATGTATAATTAAATTTGCCTCAGAGTCATTAAAGCCAAGATGATATTTGGTATTAGCCTTTTTGGATAGACAAACCAAGAGGAGGAAATCATAGAAATTGGCATGGCAAAGCCAAAGAGTTAATAGTGAGGTATAATATATTCATTCACAAATGACGAGCAAGCCAATATGGATGAAGTAAAGGGTATGAGTTTATGTGTATGTATATGAGTATGTGTGAGTGTGTGTCTATTGAAGGCAAAGTTTATGGGAAACAATATCAACATGCTTATTAGTATAAGATTCTGAAAAAAACTTGCATTTCATACAATGGCATTTAGATTTGAAAACATTTAATCATGAGTATAAATAGATAACAATGAATTAGCCCTAATTAGAAATAATATACTAAACATAGACAGTAATATGAAAAGGGCAATGTTAAAGGACTTGAACAATTAGGTGGGGGAAGGAGGTAGGGAAGGGGTTATGGTGAAATCTGACTGGAATACAATGTTTTTGACTAGTGGAACTTCAGGTAACATTTTCATTGACACCCAAATAAAAATAAAAGTTCACTCTCTTTTTTTTTCAGTTTAATTTCAATATTATTTTGAATTGGTTTCAGGTGTTTAACATAATAGTTACACAATTATACGTTATGAAGTGTCCCCCCTGATACTCCTAGTACCCACCTGGTATCATACTTACGTATCACAGTATCATCGACTATACTCCCTATGCTGTACTTTACTTGCCTGTGACTACATTGCAACACCAATTTGTACAATGATCCCTTAATACTCCTTCAGGACCTTATTTTCTCTTTTGTAAGAAAAGAAAAACATTTGATAGGAGACATAAAAACTCAAAGATAACCATGTCCGTTGGGGAACATGAAAATGTTTAAATAAACTGTATATATAAGAGCTTATACAAGCAGAAATTTAAAGTTGCATTTCTCAAGTCAACTTTATTTGTCAACATGCTCAAATTAAGATATTTTGAATGTCATTTAACCGGTAACTAGTAAACTCATAGATTTTGTTTTAATCCTTCTCTGTGGTGTACTATGCAGTGTTTTTTCAGTGGAGAGATTTTATTCTGAAGGCACATAAACTGTGTTGCAATTATCCAGAGATGGAGTGGAGAAATCCATTGATGTTTCCATAGCAAATATAGAAGAAGGAATTAATCTAGAGAAAATTTGATTCACTAAGAAAGAAGATAAGGAGTCCAAAATGATGACTCAAAACATATTTGAAATTTTTGTAACAAAAGAGTTGAGAGATTAAGACCAACAGGGAAAATTTAAATTTGGAAAAGTAACAGTATTTATAGAAAATATATTGACTCTATACTACATAGATGGGTGCATATTTCCCTCTATAGATAAATTCATCCAAATATTCACATCATTTATGATTACAAATAATCCATGTTTTGTTTTAATTCTTTCTTCTAGCTTGTTCTATTTAACCATAAGAAAAGTCAATGGTAAAATAAAATAAAATATAATTGTTTAATTAGAAAATTGTAACAATAACCTATTAAATTATTAGAAAGTAATTATGGATGGAATTAAAAAAAATCCTTAGAAATCCAATTATATTTATCCCAGTTCTTTTGTCACTAAATGCAGCAAACTCCACACTGGCTAGCGACATCTTTCATGGCACCACATGCTTTACAAGTACAGCATTGTTAAGAATTTAATTTAATTTGGGAAACAATTCATTGACCTATTAGGAAAGTATAATTATATCTAAGTGTTTACAGCAAAGTTTATGAATGATATTTATCTCAGAATCCATGTGCTATTATAAAGAGATAGTTTTCCTTTTATCATTCAAAAAATGAGCAAAGATCACATAACATTACTAAATCCATAATTGGCATGCAGGAGAAAGCACAGAGAGGGCATTTGCTACAAGGTCAGTTGAGCCAAAGGGAAGCATATTATGGAAAAGTTAAATGTATTAAAGGATTCACATGTCTTAGTAATGAGGAATGATTTTATTAATCTCTCCATTACAGAAAACAAGAAGTTCAATCACATATTCCACAGGAGTTGATTTGGGATTTTGTAGAAAATACGATCTTTTTTTCTCCTACTCACTTTATTTATGAGTTTAATTTTGAAAATCATCAGGGGGAAGAATAAAGAGGATAATAGCTTTCCACTTATTTGTTAATAGGAAAATGTTTAATTCATAATCATTCCTACCTCTTTTGACACAATATATCATAGTCCTAGGATATAAATTCCACTATTATTTAAATATAAGACAAAAACCTGCTTCATCAAGGTCTCTAAAGGAAGATATGTGATTACTAGAGGCCCACCATGAAACTACTGTGCCTTGGTAAATGTCTTCTAATCAAGGGCAAGTACAATTTTCAGCTATTAAATGCAGGATGGCAATGAAGAAGAAAGCTTTCAGTAATTAGAAGTCGAGAGTTATTTTGAACAGGTTTTTAGACAAAACAGGAAATAAATTTGGGATAAGGATGTTCATTGCAACAAACAAATGCAATGTAATCATCATTATCCTTAACAGATCCTTAGGATGAGAGCTAAGAATAGGAAAGTGTAGAAACAACAGGTTTAGGGGAAACAAACATTCATGACAAGTGTATTAGCTGGAATATGTCATTAATTTCCATTCAGCCTAATAGGGTAGGGTAACTTCAAGGTCATCATTGTGTTATTCACTGAGACTCTATGATGTCAAAGAGATGAGACCAATAGGAACAACTTCAAATAACATTTTAATAGAATTTATTGGGGTGACACTGGTTAATAAAATCATACATGTCTGAAGTGTACAACTCTAGTCAACATATCTGCAGGCTACGCCATGTGCTCACCTCCCAAAGTCAAGTCTCTTTCTGATTCTATGTATCCTCTTCCTTCTTTCACTTACCCTACCCCCTTTCCTGCTGGCAATCACCATACTGTTGTTTGTGTCTATTTTTGTTGTTTGTCTTTGTTTTATCCCTTCACTTTCTCACCGGATTCCTTTCCTTTGACAGTCGTCAGTCTGGACTCTGTACTCATGAGTCTGTCTCCGAGTTGTAGGTTTATTTTGTGCATTTGATTCCACTTATAATTGAAATAATATTGTTCTTGTCTTTCTTGGACTGGCATATTTCACTTAGTATAATAGTCGCCAGATCCATCTACAATGTTGCAAAAGAAAAGGTTTCCTTCTTTTTTATGGCCAAGTAGTATTCCATTGTGTAAATGTACGATAGATTTTATCCACTGACCCACCAGTGGGCACTTGCACTGCTTCTACACCTTGGCTATTATAAATAAGGCTGTGCTATTCTTTCAAATTGATGTTTTGGTTTCTTCAGATATATTCCAAGGAGAGGAACTGCTAGATCATAAGGCAGTTCCACTTTTAATTTTTGGTGGTAACTCCATACTGCTTCCCACAGTGGCTGCACCAGTCTGCTTCCCACCAACAGTGCGCCAGGGTTCCCTTTTCTCCACATCCTCACCACCACTTGCTGTTTTTTTATTAAATAACATTTTAAATATGCACAATATAAAATCCTTTCCTGGTTTGGGAATATCTCTCAATATACTTACAAATAATTTTACTGTTCATTTTTTAAATCAAAACACTTTGAAAGCTTTATCTATTTTGGTCATTTCTACACTATTACACTTGGAAAATTACAGAAAACCTATACAGAATACAACTTTCTTGCTGCTGTGCCCTATGAACTAACTATATTCAAAAATTCAATTTTCCCTTACCTTCTTTTTCTCATTTGTTGACCCCAACGTTCTAAACACAGTTAATTATTTTATAGATCACCATCAGATTCTTTCTTCTGATTTGCTAAACTTTGCTTATACTTGTTCTTCATAATTATATGCTTATTTGCCATATTTCCATATATTATAAACAAATTCTAAACAGTTTTCAGAACTATGGCCATATGCCATCCTTCTGCTCATCTTTTTTAATTTTCTCTTGCTGAGTAAATTGCTACTCTAAGATTCATAGTAAATGAAAGGTCAGCAGGATAGTAAGGCCATCAAAAAGCCTGAAAATGTAGCATTCCTTCATTGAATTTGCCAAAGCCTAAATTTGACCTTCCAGGTTCAAAAACACAAATTTACAGTATCTCAGAGTTAATTAGATTCAGGCATATAATCCCATAGTAACAAAGCTCATCAAAATGGATATAAAATCAGTGTTATGGCTTAATTTTTTGTGTGAAATATAGTTGTAAAGTAGACTGAATTCTTGTGTAGATTTGTGCATGCTCTCTCCCTGAAGGCTACAGCATGGGAAAGCAAATAATCTGGAGAATGCTTAGCTAGTACGTAACCCAAGTAAAGCAAGTTGTATTAGTTGAATAATTCAACAGTAGCAGTTTCTAAAAGACTAGCACATTCATGATAACCAGGGAACTATGCGCTGGGTGGAATGAACACCCAACAGCCTGACGAGATTTTCTCCTCCTAATGCCTAGATTGGCTGCTCCTGTCAGTGGCTTTCCTTCTTCTTGCGTCTGTTGAAAACAATATCCCTCTCTAAGAAATAAATTACTTCATTAGTGGGTTAAAACCAGTTTTCCATAAACTTACTTTATCAATTTCCTACATTAGAAAAAAGTGTGTGGGTTTTTTTTTGGAATGCATAGATCTATGAGATTTTTTCTTCAAATTTCCATTATCAGAATATTTGATCCTGGGATTTGGAAGTAACTGATTAAGAAAACCACCCAGAACATGCTCATTCTTAGTGAAGACTGGAAAACGTAAGGCTAACAAAATTACTTCTTGATCTGGTATATATCTTATACTCTCCTGAATCATAAGCTCCAGAACATAGGAGATGCTATATTTTCCCATTTATAATTCCTAAAGAAAAGATACTGTAATTATGATCTGTTTATATAATGTCTGCTGACCCAAAATAAGCTGAACTTTTAATTTATTTAGTGTTCATTTTAAGGTAATTTAAAAAATTCCAACATAGCCTTTTATTTGGCTCAAAGGGTACATGGGAATGTATGGAGTTAATTCTAAAGAGACCTCACAAAAAACAATCATTGAAGAAAAGAAAAAACAACTCCAGATAAAGAATATCCATCACAGTGGTCTCCAGCTATCCTCTGGGTATAAGTTCTAAGACCCCCTGCAAATGTCAGAAACCACTGGAAGCACTGAGCCCGTTCCCCTACGTTGTCCCTATGAAGACCCAGGGAAAAAACCCTGTGTATGTAAGTAGGTATACATACATATGCTACTGTGATAAAGTTTAACTTATCAATTCAGCACAGAACAAGAATAAAAACCATTAGTGATCATTAAAAAGATAACTATAACAATATACTATAATAAAAGTTATATAAAAGTGGTTTCTCTCTCAAAACACCTTATTGTACTGTACACATCTTTTCACTTAATGGAATGCCTTTATAGCTTCTCTTTGGCATATCCGAATTGCCAACATCACTACTCCTGCCCTTCGGGGCCATTACTAAGCAGTAGTGCTCTCCTTACTGATCTGTAGGAGCATGTTGTACACAAGCACTGTCACACCGTTGTCATCCTGTGACACGACAACAAAAACGGCTACTGCGGTGTCTAACAGGCAGGGAGGGCCCAAGTGCGGACGTGCTGCACAAAGGGATGAGTGTTGTAGGACAGGACAGAGCTGGACGGCTGTGCAAGACTGCATCATGCCACATGAAAAAAAAATAAAGGTTTACAGGTTTACAATAGCTCTTTTCTGGAGTTTCCTATTTCATATGTTCATCTCTATGTTGACCATGGGTAAGCGAAACTGTGGAAAGCAAAACAACAAATAAAAGAGATTGTTGCATTGTCTTTTATCTTATCACATTTCATCTCTATTTTTAATGTTCCATCTGTATTCCGTTTACATTGTTTTCTTCCTTGATATGTGATCAAATAGTTTGAGCTGTTTCTTATTAAATTATGCTCTTAACTTGTTTTCTATACTCCAACCACTGTCAATTTTAGTCCAAGTATAAACATAATAGTTGTGATTTATAGAGCAGTCCAGAAAATTAAATTATATATAATTTATTATATAATAAAAGTAAATCTTAAAATCCGTAGTAAAATTGAAAACATGCATAGGAAGTAGGTTAAAAAAAAAAACTAGATTTTAATTGTCCTTATACCAATGTCGGTTCAAATGAGTCAATATCTTAATTATAAAAAGTAATCATAAAGGATCTAAAATAAATCATGCATGTTCTAGTAGATAAAATATTTTCATGAGTAATATGTAACCTGAAACTTATAATGGAAATATTGTTGATTTTATAAATATAAAATACTTTCATAGATTTATTTTATTTTATTTTTAGAGAGAGGGGAAGAGAGGCAGAAAGAGGGAGAGAAACATCAATGTGTGGTTGCCTCTCACACGCTCCCTATGGGGGACCTGGTCTGCAACCGAGGCATGTGCCCTGACTAGGAATCGAGCCAGGGACCATTTGGTTCACAGGCCAGCACTCAATCCACTGAGCCACATTAGCCAGGGTATGTATACATAAAATATCTTTTATAGTTGACAATGGTTTAAATTTCTTAATGTACAGAGTGCTCTTAGAGATGAGTAAGTAGAGTAATTACTGATCAATAAGTATTTACAGATCAGTAGCTACTTAAAATGGAGAAAGAGTGAACAAAAAGTTTACAGAGCATACAAATTTCTGTAAATTAAAATAAGTCACCCATATTCATTTGTAAATACAAAAATATGATTTTTTTAAAAGGTAATCAGTTTCAGACTAACAAATTTTCAAAAGTTTACACTTTGGAACTATGTTGGTGAAGGTGTGGAGAAATAAATATTTCAGGTGGAAATATATGAAAGAGAAAATATTAGTACTGAATTGAAGTTTTAAAATGTGCATACAATCTTGAAAGCAATTCCACTTTCATATCATCTTTTAATGTTTCAAGTAGGCAAAGTATTTAGCATCAGTTATTTTCTTATTAAGCATAAATTAATATTAAATGTATAGGTGATGGTATATTCAATCCTCATAACAATGATAGAAAAATGATCTTGTGATTGCTATTTCAATTTTATGGATATAGAAATTTAATCACAGAAAGTTTGGATAACTTGCCAAAGCTCAGAGATCTTGGTAACGATATTTGAATTTTATACAGGCGTTTAAACTCTACCCTAAATTACCCACTGCTGATCCTCTGGAGGGGAATGTGTGTATATTCTTTTCCTTAGTGTTTCTGTTTTTAATTACTTTAAAAAAGTATATTTATACTTATCAAACTATATTTACCTGCTTATATAGTTTTTTATTAGAAGATAAAAATATGCTAAGAAACATGTCATAGAATTCATTTTTTCTGCCCCTACCTTGTTCTGCCTCCAGAATCAGCCATCTAAAAAACAAAAATATTTTGATCTGTACCACTTCAAAAATTTACTTCATATTTTGAAAATTCATGTTACCAAATTTCAATTAATTTTATTCATTATTATAATATAAACATATCTCATATTTTTTCTGCTTTTCTGTATACCCATCTTTCTGATATTCTTATATCATTAAATGAATGGTCAGTGATTTTTTTAGAACAATGTAAATATTCTTCAATGTGGTTATATTTTCTTTATCCTCCAAAGGCTGTTTTCCCTTGTACTTAATATTTGACTTTTTAAAAACTGAGTTACAAAAAATCTCTAAGACTTCCTTCACTGGTCAAGAGTGCTGCAACTTAACTCTCAACACGTCATTCAATCGGTCATCTTATTTTATTTTGGATCCCATTTTCCACATGGACACCATCACTTTGTCAGAGCACATTTTCTGCTAGTTTCCTAAGCAATGGTCAGGAGAAATCAATTTTTAAATCTTTGCACATCTGAAAGTAACTTTATTTTATTCTTATATTTGATCATTTAACTTTGTCTAGAATTTAAAGTGAAAATTACTTTTTCTCAAATTTTGAGGGTATTGATCTCTCGTCTTCTAAATTCCAGTACTGTTATTGAAAAGCCCATTTGAGTAGTGATACGTTTTTTATCAACTTATTCTGTTGGGAGATTCAAGGATGTTCATTTTGTCCTGTTCACTTAAAGTGCATTGATAATATACTCTTCTACAAATCTATTTTCCTTTTTATTTTATTGAACTTGTCCAGATATCCTTTGTAGGAAATTATTGTGTACCACAATTTCGATAATTTTCTCTCCTCTATTTCCCCAATTATATCTTCTTGATATCTTGTTATTTGGTGATTAGACATCCTCCAAATGTACTCACATCTTTTTCTCGATTGGCCTGTTATCTCTATGTTTGCTTGGCATAATTTCCAAAAGCTCTTTCATGTTCTCTGGATGATATGATCTGTAACATTTTCTTGTTTTATTGTTGCAATATGATCTTCTGTGACTGATTGTTTTCTTTTGTTTTCTTTGATTGTCTCTGTTTACACTTCGTTTTTGCAAAATGCTTTTCTTTGTCTTTCATATTGAATGTTTTCTTCGTATATCTGGCCAATGCTGGATTTTGGTTTATATTTGCACATGAGGAAATCAGACTTTAATCACGTGGAACCATCCAGTCAACAGACGGGTTTTATTGTGGTTTTGTCTGCGAATAACTCTTTTTTTTTTACTGGAATAAAAACCATCACCCTCGAACAGAAGTCACAAGCCCGATTTTACCTGAATTGCTGTCCAGGAGAAATGAGATTCCTATGACTGTTTAATGCCACTCATGATTTCAACCATGGGAGAGCTCTACCTACTGCATGACTTAATCAGGAAACAGGGAAAAAAGGGAGGTGAAGGGAGAGTTAGCTTTTGGTTGGTGAGACATACTTGAATTGGACCTACAATGCTTGCTTCTATGTTTTTCCTTTTCTGAAAAAATAAATAAAGAATATCCTTCTCACCAAATCTAATCTGGAACCAATGTTATATTACTGGGTTTCCAATGTGCTCTTATTTGTTATAGAGTCTCTACATTGCTGTTTTATTTTAAATATGCCTATACTTGTATAAGACGATACATATTGTTCATTACTTTGTGTGGTTTTTTTTGTCTGGTTTTTTTTTTTTTTTTTTTTTTCACTAGATTCAAGATCCAGAAGCAAAGGTCAGATATTTTCACTGCTATTCCCTCAACTCTCAAAATAATCCTAGCACAGAATAAATATTTAACAAAGGTGTGCTAAGTCGTTTCAATGAGAAACTAAATAATATATTTTTCAGGTGGAAAAAGAAAGCTGCAAAACTCAAAGCAGGTGAGGTGCCAGAAGCCCCATGAGCCTTGGTGTCTGGCCCTCAGCACTACTGTTCTTTCAGGAGGAATATATACCTTCCAGTTCCCTCTAGTCCACAGATCGTCCTATTGTCCTCTAATTGTCTTTATATTTACAATAATGTCAGACTCTGGGACATTATAAGTTTAGCTTATTTTCTTCATAGGTGTACATACAGGCTCCAATTTTTGCTGCCAGATGATGTGTATAAATAAGAAACAGGTGTATTTACTTTTTAATTTTCTCCATTTGCATTTATTGTTTGAATTACTTAACTATTGATGTGAATTGCTTTAAAGTAAATAAGCATGAATTTTAAAAAATATATGCTATTATACTTTCTGTGACCATATTTATCTTGCCCTCCTTAAAGAAATTATTTTTCCAAGATTAAATATTTCTAAATAATATTTGTTAGAAAAACATGTGATTACCAATACACCCCTGTGAAAAGATTATTATGCAGATCATATATTCAAAAAATCTGATTTTTTTGGTTGTTTTAGCCTATTTGAAAGAAGTTTGATCATTTATGTCATAATATGGAAAACTACCCTGAAATAACCAATTTAAAATATAATATCAATTGAGTATTTTTGCCTGAACATTATAAAATGTAAATGATAATACTCAGAGTTTAAACATAACTGGGATTTTTAACTGATACATAGGTAGATACAGGTTAGTTGATTTGGTCTTTTTTCTATGCAGCTATTTTCTAATTTACAAGTATTTCTGTTAACTATATATTTCACATTTTCTCCAAATTGAGTTTGATTGCAGATATAACTATGCAATAAAATGTAAAATGCCTTTTTATTTTATTGTATGTAGGCAACATGGCATTATCTTAATACAGTGATATTATTTGCTTTAACACAAAAATAAACCTTTTGGTTGAATAATCTTAAAAACAAGAAACGATTAATTCTAAACAGTGACCAAAAGTCCATATTAACCATTCCTTAGTGTACCATTATTCAATTAAGTACTGCATTATAAGACATGAAAGTGTGTCCAACAGTGAATTCAAAGGTCTCCAGCAAAACTGTTGACAGTCTCTTAACTCTGAAATAAATTAAACATTTTGGCATTATTTACAATAATAATGCCATATGAAGGTCTGCATTTCTGAAGAGAGATGTATTAATAGCTTGAATAATATTTAATTGCAATTGTACTCTTTTAAATGTTAATAATGCGATCTCTTTAAATGCAGCATTCAAGTGTCCCTGCATTGAAGGGTGATGTTAAACTTTCTTTTGCCCTTCACTTAATCTAATTCAGATGATGCTTTGTGAAAAGGGTTAATCTAATTTTAATTAAGTTTATTTAATTAAGTTTCTACCCATTTTAAATAATTCAATGTCTAGTGGAACTCACAGTTGCAGAGAGCCAAATCATTTTGTGACATGTAGTTCTGAATTGGGAATAATATAGCATTTATGAAATAAATCGTTGCTTGAGTGATGACATTAAACACAGCATTAAACATGTTTTGATTAAATTTCAAAGGTGTATTTTACTTCTAAAGATCAAACTAATCGGTTTATGAAAATAATTGTCTTTATTATAATATATTTTAACAATTTCAATTTTTGTTTTAGAAGCTAAAGAAGACAGGTGAGAAGGAAGCCAATTGACTTCAACTGTTTAACAAAACGTAAGAGATGTGAGCATAGTGCATCTAATTCAATGCTATTGTTGAGATACACCACTGAGAATTTTAAATTAAAATTTGTTTTAACATTTTAATAAAGGAACAGTTGTGCATTCAGATTAGCTTTTCAGTAAATATTTTTAAGCTCAGTTTTGAAATGTTAATTTAAGTACAAGGTTAGGTTAATCAAAAAGGCATAGTACAGACATAAAAACAGATGTATAGATCAAGGGAACAGGATAGAGAGTCCTGGGATAAATCCACACCCATATGGTCAGTTAATATCTGACAAAGGAGGCAAGAACGTTCAAGGGTGTGAAGACAGTCTAATCAATAAATAATGTTGGGGAAAAAAAGAAACCAGACCACCTTCTTACACCAAATACAAAAATAAACTCAAAATGGATTAAAGATTTAAATATAAGACCTGAAGCTGTAAAACTCCTAGAAAAAACATAGACAGTAAAATCTCTGACATTTTTCTTAGCACTATTTTTTTGACATATTCCCTTGGGCAAAGGAAACAAAAGAAAGAATAAACAAAAGAGACTACATCTAACTAAAATGTTTTTTGCACAGCAAAAGGAAACCACCAAGAAAAAAAAGGACCACCTAGTGAATGGAAGAAGAAATTTTCCAATAATGCATCTGGTAAGGGGTTAATATCCACCATTTATACAGAATTCATACAACTCAACACCAAAAATACAAACAACTCAATTAAAAATGGCAAAGGCCCTGAAAAGACACTTTTCCAAAGATGTCATGCAAATGGCCAACGTACATGAAAAGATGTTTCAGTCATTCGAGAAATGAAAATTAAAACAATAATGAGATATCACCTCACACCTGTCAGAATGGTTGTCAATAAATCCAGAAACATTGAGTGTTGGTGAGTATGTGAGGATAAAGAAACCCTCATGCATTACTGATGGGAATACAGATTGGTGCAGCCACTTCTTAAAGCAGTAGGTGGAGTCCTCAACAAATTAAAAATAAAACTTCCTTAGGACTCAGCTCTTCCACTTCTGGGTAATATTCCAAAGAAACCCAAAACACTAATTTGAAAGAATATACACACTGCTATGCTCATTGAAGCACTATTTACAACAGCCAAGATATGGAAGCAACCCAAGTGCCCATCACTAGACATGTGGAGGAAAATGTGGTGGTACATATTTACAATAGGATACTAGCCATAAAAATAGATTGAAATCCTACCATTTGTTTCAGTATTAATAGACCTAAAGGGTATTATGCTGAGTAAAATAAGTCAGAGAAAGACAAACGCCATATGATTTCACCTATATGTGTAATCTAAGGAACACTGTAAACAAACACACAAAACAGAAATAGTCACCCTGGCTGGTGTGGCTCAGTGGATTGAGTGATGGACTGCAAACCAAAGGATCCTTGGTTCGATTCCCAGTCAGGGCACATGCCCGGGCTGGGGGCCCAGTCCCCAGTAGTGGGTGCACGAGGGCAACCACACACTGATTTTCTCCCCCTCTCTTTTTCCCTCCCTTCTCCTCTCTTAAAAATAAATAAATTAAATTAAAAAGAAATAATCATAGACACAAATTTATTGCAATTTATAAAGAACATTAATTATATGGTTGAAACTGGATACTGCATGATATTTCTAAGACTATCATTGAAATAGCAGTGATTATTTTTAAATGTCAATGGTTAAAATTCTTTACTGAGTTTTTAGCTAGTTAAGATTTAGTTATTATTAAATGCAGTCTCCTTAATTCATGAATAAAAATATTGAGAGTTTATTTGACATGATAATAAATAAAAAAAACTAACAAATCAATACCAAGGATAAAACTGAAGTCCTGGAATATGAAGCTCCCGACACACTCTGCCTTTCTTAAAGAGTTATGAGGTCAATCAGTTAAAACATATTAACTAATAGAGAAGCTAGAATACTGTGTTTTAAATGTTCTATTAAGGTTTAAAAGTTATGTAAAAATATGTTAACTTTCATTGAGAAATACACTGGAATGTCAACCTAATATAATTTGGAGTTAAAGAAATTATGTTTCTGTTACTGATACAACTAATTTTCTTTGAATGTGGTTAAAAGTTACCATTACTACATAATGAACAAATGCTTAGTAAAGATACTGAGTATTCTTTTTTTCCTTTTTACATCATGCAGTCTGAAAAATAAATGAGAAAATGAAACTATTTTTCAAACCAACAGGTTTCTCAAAGTGTTTCATTTGTTCTATGCAGCACTTAAATATACTTATAGCAGAGATTAAATTAGGAATCTCCAAAACTCGCAAGCTGAAAGGGCAAAATACTTTGAGAGATAAATTTAAAATCTTAATGACAAAATTATGCAGTACCACTGAAGTGGAAAAAAATCATCAAAACAACAATAAAAGGATCCTTTAATGAAAATTTTAGAAAATATGTAATATTCACTTGATTCTTTCCTCAATTAGCACTTGAAAAAAGATCCTGTGTAATAAACAAAAGCTAGCTGCATAAATGAATGAGTTAAAAGGCCAATTCCCAGCCCAAAATATGCAGATGGTTCAAAACAAGATGCAACATTATATGAATAATGTCTACTATATGATGCCCTGTAAAATAACGTATCTATAGAAATCCACCTAGTAAATATTTTAAATGAGGCAAGGGTCACATGAAATCACTTCTCCGTCTGTGGTCATGCTCCTCATAAATAATAGAGTCAGAAATTGAAAAACCTTTGGATACTAAAAGATTGCTACAATACTGTTATCGAAAAGTGAGAGTCATGCTACTTCATGGTCTGGTCATAAAAGTCAATCTGTTTTTAAAAGCATTATCTTTTTTGATCAACAGTTTTACTTCAATCACATTAATGAAATAAATCACACACACAAAAAAAAACAAGAATATATGGACTTGCATTTAAGTGTCCTGTTAATTATATTATTCAGGTTATATTAAGTGATTTGCAAATCTGATTGACCATATAATATATAGAAATAAACTTTACTACAAATAAAATATATTCTACTCTAAAAAACATTAGAGTAATAATGATACATTATGTTGATATCATTTGTTAGCATGTCATGTTCAGATTTATGAAGTTATGTGAAAGAGTTATAACTGAGAAATATCACATAATTAATGTAATCAATTGAAATCTATATACATCTTACCTTTTCTAACAATATTTCATCTATTTCAACAATGTTCTCTTGTGCTTCAGGAAAGGAATATTCTGGTCTATTAAAATGAGAATTAATATGTCCCTGAATTTGTTTAAACAAAGAATTTTAATAGAGTTATGCACATTAATCAGTGCAATGTAGTTTAAAATATAAACATATTAGTTTTTTTATAATCTCCAATGATTGAAAATATGTAAACAAAAAGATGCATTAATTATTTAGATTAAAGAGCTGTTCCTGAATTGTTTAATGCAATCCTTTTTGGATATTAAAATATATTATTTTTATGTTGTGATATAATCTTTTCCCTCATATACTACCTACCAGTTCAAATAGACCTGGATGAAACAGTAGGTGGATGAGCCAACCTGGCACAAAAATGGCAGCCAGTCAATCATTCAACCATCTGGGCCCAACACAGCGCCGGCCGAGTTTCTGTACCTTGAACCAAAGGGGACCAGCACATAGATGATAATTAACAGTGGGAAGAGAAGCTCCTGTTCCCAGGCTGCTCCCTGTTCTGGGCTATTGGCCATTCACGTAAGCACTGACTCCTTCCGCTCATTTTAAATTTGGAACTTTTAGCTTTTTACCAATATTAGTCTATTTGATTTTAACAACAATAGGTCTCTGTACTTTCACTGTATTGTTCAATTACCACTACAAACTCTGGAGGTATTTGGTGTTATTTTCTTTAAAGAGGAAATCCACAGATTTTTGGCAGCCACCCGCAAACACTTAATATAGTAAGTGAAGGTATTCTGGAGCTGTGGACTCATGCATTCTAGAACAGGCACCGGCTGGAAGGCAGTCAAGACCATCCCTGCCATCTGTGCATGTTCAATCTTCCTATGGATTTACTCCTCAGTTTGATTTCCAACGCGACTTCAGCCTGTGGCTTGTCCAATTTTTATGTAGATGGGAATATTTACTGACTCTACCTCACACTAATTTGCTCATACTTCATGTTCATTTAGCTTATTTGGGAAGAAAAATGATACATTAAAAATTCAAAAAACATATATTTTTAATGAACATTACATTGACCTTGAAATAGTGGAAGCTCAGAGACTTTCCTAAAACACAGTGCTTACTATGTATATATCTATATATAAACTTAAAAAATTATAAATTCTATGTTTATTTAACAGTGAGAGCAACATACACTGATATTTGAGTTTAGATGATCTAATGATGCCCAAATATCAGGAAAAATAAATTATTGATTTCTATACAATGAATCTTCTTTCAGTTATTTCATCTGAGAAATTATCATGGTAATAATTAAATTAATAACATGACCTTCACTTTTCATTTCTACATCAGATTCAAAATTTATGAGTGCTCAATATTTATAAGATCCAATATTTATCAAGGTCATAGGGAGATATAACTAAATAAAAATACATTATATTTAAATTCAGAGAGCATAGATACTGGAAACTGTCTGCCTGGGTTTAAAATCTCGGGCCACCTACTTATGAGTTCTGTGCTATGGACAAGTGTTCCCTCTGTGTCTTGATTTCCTTGTCTGTAAAAATGGAAATTATAATAATACACAGCCAAGGGACTGTTATAAAAAGTAAAGTATATAGAAGCCATCTAAGTAGGTATTTGGTAATATACTTCCAGTAAATAAATACCAGTTTCTGTAGGGGAACGTGGGTGTGGAATTGGAATCTCACAGAGCAGTATGAGACTGTTAATATATAAAAACTGAACATATTGAAGGGAGCAGTGTTGTGTTTGTGATATTGAAAGAGCAAGGAGGAGTTTGACCTGGCTGGAAAGATTCCTCTCCGCGAAGCCACAGGGTGTGTGGTTCTATCTCAAATGTGAGGTAAAGCTAGTTTACCTCTAGAACACTTGCTAAGAGCAAGATGCAATATAATGAACACAGCTGAACTAAACTAAAACATGGAACCTGCCCCTGTGAACCTATTTTAAACCAACTGCCTTTTTTTATTCTTTTCATTGGAGTATTTTCACAGTTAGAACTACTTTGGTGCTTTGATCTATGTGGGCATTTCAATCATGTATTTCCAAATATGTTAAGTTCATTTTTTAACCAATTTTAATTTTTTTAGCATTACTACAACCATTACAATGATCATAGTGTTGATAAATAAATGCTAATGTGTTAATTTACATTCAAATAACTAGATATTTCCTTTATTGGTGCTTACAACATCTAGTAGCATTCATAGGTTTTTAGTGTTTTTTTTTTCATATTTGCTGTAGTCAAAGCTCTTTTCACATTTGCTGAATGTGCACTTTTCTTAATTTACATTTACCATGTGAAATAAAACTGAAATCATTATTTTGTTGTGGATATTCAACCTATGCTATCACACACTTTTATCTGAGACAAGCACGCTGGTTGTTTCTGGGTTGTGTCTCTCCCGTGACTGCAGGGAAATGAACTTGAAGCTGTGCCAGTATCTTACTGGTATAATTTTTTAAATGCAACACATTTGAGTAATAGGCACATCGCCATGGAACTAAACCTAATTAAAGCCTTGTCAGTTACAAGAAGTCCTGGATTGATCTACAAAGTCCGATAACACCAGATTTGAAAACCTCTACAATGTCAGGCAGGTGGTAAATCCTCACTTAATATCGATTGAGATTGAGAAGGCAGTTTTCCATTGTGTCTAAGTTCTTATTTATTTTAACTATGTAAAATGTCTAATTTAGAGAATGCATTTTTCTGATATATAGTTTTGAAAAATGCATATGGTTATACTTGATGTGTATTTTATAAATTAAAGCTAGAATTTTAGCTATAAATAAAGGGGAAGTGAAAAAAATTAAGACCAGCAAAATATATCCCAAGAGGTAAATAGCCAAGCCTGATTTATTTCTTAAATTTAAAGATATAAAAGTCTCTATATATTTTTCTTCTGAATTTCTTGGGTAAATCTAAACATAAAATATATTTAAATATTTACTGCAAAACTATCATAACTGGTTGAACTTTAAATTTAAAGATTTAAACTTC
>PVJI01007514.1:0-77748 GCA_004026765.1 Micronycteris hirsuta
GTGCAGTCTCTGTCACACAGCTAGACTCTGCTATTGTAGTGCAGAAGCAGCCCTAAACAATACACACAGAAACGAAGGAGCATGGCTGTGTCCCAATAAAACTTTATCTATAAAAGCAGACAGTGGGCTGAATTTGGCTCGCAGATCATAGTTTGCAGACCTCCTCAAAATTTAATCCCTTTCTGCTTGAACTATTTATAGTGGTTTCTGTCATCCTGAGTGATACAATAACTTAAATATCCGTGTTTTTTTCTCCTCCCCTCCTTCCTTAGTGGCACGCTCTCAGTTCAAGCCCTCATCGTCTCCTACTGAAGCTTGTGGGCTCGGGCCTCGGTCATTCCATCTGGAGTCTTCTCCTCAATCCGTGCCTCAGTCACACTGCAACAACCTCCCGTCGTTCCTGTGTAAACCTCTTGAATGGCTCTGCCTCCCTTCTAGGTCACTTTGTGCTAGTCAAGTCAGGATCCTGTTAGGTGGGCTCATTTACAAAGGGGCCTGGGTTACAGGAACCACAGGCACGGCGTGGCCACCCGGGCTCCATAGTTGAGCTGTTTGCACCCTCGAGCCCATCGGGATGGGCGCGGGGACCAGACATTAGAACCCAAAGGAGAGAGTTGTGCAGAGCAGGGCTTCTCGAACCATCCGTACTGAAGGACCAAGTTTGGGGATTTTGGTTTCCTTTTGTTTGAAATTTTTTAATCTCATTTTTTCAACTAGTACTTCTGTAAAATAGAATTCAAACTTAACTATTAGAAAAAAATGAAATGAGAAGACATAAAATACAAAGCCTTTTTTTTTTTTAGTATTGGAGTCAACAGATACAGTATCTCCCTGTCGAATTGTGATAAAAGTTCCTAAGCTCTTACTCTCAGTTTCTGCTCTTACCTCATCATGGGACCAACAGAGCCTGCAGGGAGGGAGTCAGGGCATCAATTCCCCAGCCTTTCTCTTCCCTCTCTCCTCCCTCCGCCAACAAACCCAGCCGGAAACCAGGCAGCAGGAGAGGCCATTCCCGCGGCCCACACCGGTCAGCCTCCCCGGGCAGAGAGCAGGGTGCAGAAAGTGGAGGAACAAAAAGCAACACAGGATTTACGGAACTGTCCATTTTTAACATAGATTAGTCAGTCGAGTGCACTGATGGTAAGCCAGACAGAAGATGATGTCAGATGTCTCACCACCTCCTACACTTTCTTCAGTGCACCAGTCAGTCACGTTATTCGTAAGAAAACACAACTGACTGGCTGATCTGCCAATCGAAAGAGTGTAAAATGCCAAAAGAAAATACTTTTGATTTTTTATTCATATGAATAATCTACTTCTAAAAAGATGTATTATAAGTCAGTGCTTTCCAACTTAATTTCTGTTTACAGTGTAATACTGGAAAAAATTCAGTGGTGTGGGCACAGTTCTAGGTCCCCTTTTTTAAAAATGTGGTAACTATTGTCCTCAATTCCAGTTGATTGACCTGGAATAAAAAGTGTTCTGAGATTCTTAAATTAAAAAAAAAGCAACACAAGAGATCCCAGCCCAAGATCCTCCACAAGACCCTTTCCCGCTCTGTCTTCAGGTGGTCGCATATTTTACCCACCCTCCTCCATTGCTTTACAGTGCCCTGTGCCTGGGCAGCTTCCACTCTCTGCTGCTGGTCAAATCTCTCTCATGTTCCAGGACCACAGAAATCCTAAGGGTTTTGGAGGTGCTCAACCCATTTTCTACCAATATCCTTTTAGTAGCAAACCCCACTCTCCTAGTTATGGAGTGGGCACATGGCCAAAATTTAGCTGATGAGTTCAGTTATTTAACAAATATTTATTGAGAACTTTCTGTGTGCTGTTCTAGATCATACTGTTCTATGTACAACTAATATAGCACTGAACAAAAGACAAATCCCTGCATTCGTTCTGATGGGGAAAACACATTTATTTACCAGGTGATAATCGCAGTCCTTCCCAGAGCTGGTCTGTGGACATTTAGAAAGCAAAGTTCCTGTTTTCTTCCAGGGAAGCCGAGCCAGGAGGACATGCATGCAGCCCTCTTCCTTGGCCACATTGAGAAAGCCTGTCTGCCATAGAAGACTGACGCAGAGGGAAAAAGACTTGAGAAATTGGAATGAAAAGAAAGCACCTTGGTTGTATCACTTGATTCCTACATCTAGCCAAGCTGAAGTCACCCCTGAATTTCCCTGTAACAATGAGCCAAGAAATTCCTCTTTTTTGCTTAGGCTTATTTGGGTTGGATTTCTGTCACTTGGAACCAAAGGAGTCTTGACTTATGCAGGGACTCGGCTCAAAATTTATCTTCTTCTGGATATTTTTCAAATGCCTGGTCTAAATAAGCGGCGCGTTCTGCAGGATCTGAGCACATGCAGACGGCATGAACAAGTAATCAAGAGGAGTCGCTGAGGACAAGCACTCTGCCGCCGAACCCCCAGGGCCTCATCTAGACCCGATGCCCCAAAACATCTGGGAAGTGATTGCTAATTCTTGGAGTCACTGAGGCCCTGTAACCAATAGTACATCCAATAATATATGTCTATCATATGTATTTATATGTCCTGGAGAGAGGGATTGTTTGAGATCAAGAGAGATTGAAGAGAAAGGGTTTCTGTCATCCAAACTAAATGAATTCACCCAAACAACCCCTCCGGGAAAGGAGCCCAGCTGTTTCTCCGGGATACCTCATGGCAAGTCACAGGGAAGCAGCCTTTTGACTTGAAAGTAGAACTTTGATTGACTTCTGGCAATCAATAGTAGCTTATACCCAGTAGTGCCCGCAATATGGTGAGCACACAAGAATCCCCACTGTAACCCAGGAAGGTAAATGCTGTTGTATCCCCCATGTTTTAGAAAAGCAGGCTGGAACTCAGAGAGTCATAGTGACTTCCTCTAGGTCACACAGCCAATGAGAGGCAAAATCTGGGACTCAGGCCCAGGCCGGCTGGATCCGGATCCGTGCTCTTAGCCATGACCCCACACTGGTTCATCTGTAACACTAGGAATTTCCCAACTCCGAATGTCTGTTGAAATGAGACAGGAAAGTGTGGTGATGTCCAGTTATCACAAGCATGCTGTTTCTCTCACTCAGGCAGGAGTGTCTGGTCGAAGGGGAAGTTGTATTTCTGAGTGCTTTTTCCGACTACTGGAGTTAATGGCAATAGTAGCTAAAGTGCTTAAAAGCTATGCCTCAATTTGTTTAATACTTACATCAACTTTGTGAAGTAGGTATTATTACTCATTTACAGGTGAGGAAGTGGTGATTATAATGCTGGAGTTGAAAGTCAGCAGGGGAGCCAGGACCAAATCCAGGCCTGCCACTCCAAATCCTGTGTTCCGTTGGGCTGTCCCTCAGCTGGGGCCATTATAGCACCCGTGTCCCGCTGTGGGCCTAGGAGTGGCCCTGCGAGTGGCCCTGAATTGTACCTGCAGATGCAATCACGGAGTTTTGCTGCATACAAATACGGAAAGCTAGGACTGACTTCAGGGTGGTCCACAGCAGGCTCTACTCTACCCTGGGAACTTGCTTCTTAACAATCAGTAGGGGGAGAAACTGTCCAGTATTTCATCATCCATCTTTCTCAACTGTCTCTTGTGACCTTTCTCCCTGTCTGTTGCAAAGTATTACCCTTGACTTTTTCCAGCATTTAGACAAGCAATCTCCTTAGCTAACCTAACTAAACCTGGCAGTTAACCTAACCAAAAAACTGGTTTTCATTAATCTGTTCAGAAATCCTCGTCTTACCTAAAGCATTTCTCTTGTTCCTTCCCTCCCAGAAATGATCGCAATGAGCCCATTCTGAACGAAAGCTCTGTCTGTGGTCTTAGGGCATGAATCAGGTATTTTGTTTTAAAATCAGACTGGAGTCATCCAGAACGCTAAAACAATCAGCACTAAAACAATCTTCATTGTTGGATTACTAAAGCCACCTTCCTCAAAAAGAATAATATTCCATTTCTTTCATAGTCCTGTTCATTAGATTATTGCAGACTTTTGTGAGAAAAGTATCTAGTGCCAATCACATTATCATTACCCTGCCAGGCACAGGACATGCATTTGTTACATTAATTAATTAGTGATCTTCTCAGCCAGCTCAAATGATCTGTCCTCCTTGAGTAATTACTCACCAATCCCCTCCTCCTCCCCCCTGCAGCCAACCACTGGGTCTTCAACGCACATTAAGTATAAACCAAACAGTACCTACAGTGTGATCCTATCTGTTTTCAGGACATTTATATGAAATATTAGATCCATAGATAAAAAGATACCAAGAGTTGATTAGTTGTTTCAATAAATGGGTGATGGATCTGGAGTAATTTTTATTCCTTTCATCTCTGTGTTCTAAATTTTCCACAAAAGTTAGATATAACAAAATCTAAAAATGTTTTTAATACCAGACAATGCCTGCTAGCCCTGAACCCTGTGTTCCCCTCGCTGACTTAAGCCTTATTTCCCTCCCTCTATTCCAGCGGTCTCCAAGCTGCCACCCAGCTCTGATTTTATGACACTCACAGCTCATCCAGGGCTGATGCCAAGGCAGGAACTCTAATTCCTAGGGAAGAAGCTCTAGGGACAAAGCAGGAGTGAGGAGGGAATTCCCAAGTCAGCAGCCCTAGCCGATGTCATTTCTGGACTCTGAAGGCATTAGCTCTGAAGTCAGAGCCCTCACCGTACCCTGAGCCACCCTTCAGAGAAACCACCCGTCCTGGTCCCTATCCTGATCTTACTCCTTCCTGCGGCGGGACCCTGACAACTAGAGGTGGTGCCGAGGGAAGACCTCTCCCTTGGCCAATCCCACATTCCCGGTTAAGGGGATGAGGTTTTGAAATCCAAGCTTTTTCTGACATTCAGCATGTACAATTACGATCTTTCCCAGCTCAGAGGAGTGAGGGCTGGAGGCCAACGTACCGGCCGGTAGTGGCCACTGCTCCCTCCAGCCTTGGCAATAAATTCTGCCCAGCATAACGTGAACCCGGAAGCAATTCCCAGATTTATTCAGAACACATGACCATAAACAGACCCAGGAGGCTCCAATTCACTCTGCAAGGGATTTCAAGTGACTCGACCCAGAGCCTCAGCCATTCCAAAAATCACAGCCCTTGAAAATGCAGAAACTGGCCTTGCCAGAACTTTTGTTCACATCCAGGAAGAGAGTGCTGGCTGGTTGTTCCCGGGCCCGCCCAAGGAAGATCACTTGAGGTGGGCAACCCCCAGCTCTCCCTGCCTCACGTGCCTGCTGGGCGAGCAGCCCACCAGGAGCCAGGCTGCAGGTCTCAGGCAGGAGCTCAGGAAAGACACGGGGTTTCTTTGCCAGGATTCGGAGAACTGGGTGGAGGGATCACAGCAAAGCGAACAAGGCAACAAGCACCTCATTGGTAGCACTGCTCTCCGACCCGGGCCAGGTGAGGGTGGGAGGGGAGTATGATCACTAGAGTGGCCATGTAATCCCTGGTCCAAATGGGACATTTTGGAGAATGAAAGGAGGTGCTATTAATAGCTATGTCAGCGTGACAGATGTTAGACAGGAAAATCTCAGGCAAGGCAGGATGTGTGGCGACCCCAGAAAACACGTTCCACTCCTGGAGCCAGGCTAGGGGTCTGCTGCGAGGGCGGTGCCCTGTTCTCTCCCAGAACACGTGCCACCAAGGAAAGTCTACTTTCCAAATCAAACCAAGGCCTCATTCAGAAGCCCCCTGGCACCCGGGAAAAGAAGAGGAAACTATCACAGGAACCACAAAAATATGGGCATAGCCCTCACATGCCTGGTTCACCTCTGCATCTCCTGGCAAGAATCGTGTTTGGTAGGTGGTGGGGGCTCAGTGAATATTTGAATTAATGAATGAATGCCCAAGCCGAGTTTCTAAAGTCACTGGGACTCCAAGACAACAGAGAGACTTGGCAGTCCTAGGTAACACATAATAAGGCTTGAACTCTAAACTGGTGTAAAAACCTAAAGCATTGCAGAGACTGCTATGCATTTCCGTTTGGTGGAGCTTCAAATACCCTGTGAACTGAAACTGTAAACTTCTACAAACAAACTCATGGGGAACAAATGGTTCTGAAGTCACTGCTGAACTAAACCGGAACTAGTTCTTGCAATATTTCCAGTGTGAACTTCTTCACAATTTTCACGGCCCAAACTGGGACCGAATGAAGTAATGCTTACCGCACATATCAGCTTTCCTCTAACCCCACCTTCGGTGTGGGTAAGATCTCTGAGAAGCAGGTGCCATGACAGAATTAGATCTGCAAGAGGTTTCACGGGGGGAAATGTCTGTGAAGGCTACAGAAGGCAGGGAGGGTCTCGGACCATGCCGCAGGCGGGGCACCTGGGAAAGGAAGAGGGAGAAGGAGCATCTCTGACCTGATAACAGCTCTAAGAAAGCTTCAGCCACGTTGGTGGGAAATCCTGGAGCCAAAGCTGCCCGGTAGAGGAGTCCCACATCCTACCGCACTGGCCAGCACTGGTGTCCCGCTGCATCCGCCGTTGGCTGGGAGAAGGCGTGGCCTCAGCACAGACACAGTGGCGAAGCAGAGAGAGGGGCAGGGGCTGCGCACTTGGGCCGCTGTGTTACCGCAGGAAGCGTTCTAAGCAACATGTGCTCAGGGCTATCACACACACTGCTTAAAATAATTTTCTCACCCTCGCTGGTGTAGCTCAGTGGATTGAGTGTCGGCTGGGAACCAAAGGGCTGCCGGTTCGATTCCCAGTCAGGGCACATGCCTGGGTTGCAGGCCAGGTCCCCAGTGAGGGCCATGTGAGAGGCAACCACACATTGTTGTTTCTTTCCCTCTCTGTCTCCCTCCCTTCTCCTCTCTCTAAACATAAAAATAAAATCTTTAAAAAAAATAAAGTAAAATAATTTTCTCCCTGAAATAACTCTTGTTTTCTGTGAATCCAAACAGACTCTGGTGCCAGCTATCGGTTGAATACTCACAGCAGATAACAGGCAAGCTATTCCACCACCCCTGTCATTTCCTCCCGAGTGCTATGACTTTTCATCCCATTAGTCCAGATAAAATTTTTGCATAGAATCTCAATAACACGCTTTTAGATAAAAAATAGAAGTCTATTCTTTTAGTTTAATATTTCCAAAGAATCAAGCTCAGCCTGGGCAGCCCGCGTGGTGGCTGTCCAGAGGCACTTGAAAGGGAGGCATTCGGTGCCAATGTCCATCACATAGCAGTAAACTCCGCACAGGGTTAGGCTTGGACTTCTTCATGCTGCTCGTGGTCAATCATTGACTGTGATTTCGGTCCAGACGCCGTCCAACGAGGGCAAGTGTTGAGCCATCCTTAGCGCATGCCCAGGTGAAACAGCTTCCGCAGAAAGGCCGGTCCTCCCCAGTAACCCCTGTTATGAAATGACATGGAAAAGATACTTGCATCAGAAAAGATGGGGGTGACCTCAGTCAGCAGGATGTTGGAAGGAAGGCCAGGCTGCTCACAGGCCATGCTTCTCCGCACAAAAAGCAAGATTTGTCCAGTGAGGTGGAACGATTCTGTGACTAGCAGGGGACAACCTGCTTCGAGTTCTGGTTTTGGCGTTGACTTGCTGTGGGGGCCTGGACATGCTGATTCAGCTCAGCAAACCTGTGTGAAACCTTTCCTACATGCAAACTGCAATCCTCTCTATTTTCATTTGCTTATAAATAAAGTATAGTTCCAGGCTTCTCAACGTTGGCCCAACTGACATTTGGACCAGGTAGTTCTTTGCTGTGGGGACTGTCCTGTGCATTGTAAGATGTTTAGCAGCATCCCTGGCCTCTGATCACTAGATGCCAGTAGCATCCCCTCCAGGTGTGACAACTAACTATGCCTCCAGATATTGCCAAATGTCCCCTGCAAGACAAAATCATCCTGGGTGAAAACCACTAGTATACATATCCTAACTCACCTATCTCCTAGTGGTCTGGACAAGTCCACAATTGTCATTGTTCGGAACAAAGAAAAGAAATTAATTTTTGTTACTTTATGTATTGAATGCCTACTATGTAGCTGTCTTTTAATGTGCTATCTCATTAATCTCCACCCTCTGAGGTAGGCAATGTTACTTTCATTTGCAGATAAGAAACTGAAACACAGAGAGTTTAAGCAACTGACCCAAAGACACACAGCTAGTAAGTGACAAATGCATGACTCAAACACAGGTCTGACTCCTAAGCTTATGCTGTTAATCACTGTTTTATTTTTTTTATAATACAATAAAACTGAAGTAAGGTAGCAGATGAAAAAGTACTTAACATGTGAAAGTATTTATCATGAGTATTATTATTATGACTATTATTATTTACCCAGCAGCAAGAAAAAGCCAGAACATGGAAGACAGAGACTTGGTCACTGCCAATACTGCTGGGAAGAGGCTGCATCTCGTGGCTGCGGGACGCGCTGCAGCTCCCTCCCCTCACCCAGGGCAGGGTCTCTCCCACCAAGTGTGGCTGAGGCTTCCCTTTGCAGGCAGCCGTCACTAAACCAGGAGAATGGCCCAGCAAGGTGGGTCCCATTCGCCGGACCTGCTCTGGGTCGATTTCTTCTACAGCTGGGAGGACTTCTTGAAACAACCCCCGCATACAAATGGGAGCAGTAGCCTAGAAGACGCGCCGCTACCGCAGCGCCACACTTACCTCAGCATCATATTCCAGTACAGGAGCGGCATCATCTCGGCCTTCATGAGGTACATGGAGAGTCTCTCTTTGCTCTGATCAAACGGGAAGGTCTCCAGCGGCTGCGTGTTGTAGTCAAACTCCGCGAGAATCACACGCCTGTTGCCAGTCACCAGTGGGCACGACGTGTAGCCATCATACTAAAATCAGACATGAGACTGAGTCGGAAAGTGGCTTTTTTCATGGTGTTATATAGATCCTTAGATTCTAGAAGTTATTCTTCACTCTGAGCAGTTGCAATTTTTTCTTTTTTTGTATAGTCTAATGTTTGTACAGTTAAAAAATGGAAATTACATAACAAAAAGTAGTACTAAAGGCAAAAACTGAAATGCCCATATTGGAGAAACTAATTAAGAAAATGGCAAAATGGTAGGAAAACACTGTTTTCATGCAGAATGGAAGATGATAATTGAGACAGTGACTCTTACAAGGCACACAAACCTTCTTCACTGGGGTTTCATTCTTCATAATCAGAGAAATTGTTCTGTCAAGTATTCCTGACTGGGCAGCTGCAAGAGAAATGGAAAAGCCAGAGAAATATAAGCATCTAGGTTTCCCACGAAAAAGGACTTGCAGACAACTTTCATGTGAGCCAGTTTAGAAGGCTCCATTCCTCATCCTTCTAAATGATAACTGGAACACGACTCTCACTATTTGAAGTTTCCAGATACCAGAGGAGTTCTTCAGTTCATCAAAGGCCTGCACAGGTGTCTCCATACATTTAAAGCCCATGAGCCGGCTCTCTCGAAGAGGACTGGCAAGTTCAGACAGAAGGACGGTCAGGGTGGCTGTACCCAACCTACTCCCCCTCCTCCTAGGGTTCAGTGGCTGTCAGCTTGGTCTGTGTGCCCAGTATCCCCCAGCCACCGGGGATGCCCCTGTGCCCCAGCCTAGATTATAGCTCTAGGTGTATTAAAACAGTGAGCTTTCCTCTGTACTGGACTGCCCTCTGAGGCTGGACCAGATATAGACCGACAGAGAGATCTGGCAGGGTTCTGGGGGCAAGAATGGGAGACTGCCTTTTTTATTACAAAAATGTTCCAACCCCGTCACCCTTGTTTCATCTGTCCCATCACACATGCTGTCACTTTGCCTCCCGGAGTATTTCTCAAGCAAACCTCACAACAATTCACCCATAATTATCTCTGTGTACATCTGATAGATAAGGACCTTTTTAAACACAAACATGATAACATCTTTACACCCAAAATACTAACAATAATTCCTAAATATCATCTAATCCCAGTCTGCATTCAATTTTGAATAATTAAGACTGCCCTTTCAAATTGCTGGTCAGCAGATGGGAGGGGGTTGGGAGAGCAGAGAAAAAGGGTGAGGGATTAAGACGTACAAAACGCCAGTATGAAGAGAGTCACGGGGATGCACAGTACAGCACAGGGCACACAGCCAACAACATTGTGATGACTGCGTGTGGTGCCGGACAGCCACAAGTTATCAGGGTGACCACGTCATAAGGCCTGTAACTGTCTGATCACTCTGCTGTACACCTGAAATAATATAACATTGTGTGTCAACTGTAATTGAAAAATACACCTAAAAAGAGGCTGCCCTTTTAAAATACAAGCAGTTTGTGTCTCTAGAGGTATGAGACTGGATTTACTTTTGAGGAGAGATGGGTTACCTACATATTATAAAATGCTCTTATTACAGTAATTATTTTGTAGTCACCAAAATCAAGAATCAGCAAACTTTTTCATTAAATAAAAATTTTAGACTCTGTAGGCCAAGAGGTAAAACCAAAGACATTATATAACAAGAAAGAAAACAAAAATTTTTATTAACAAAATTAAAAATATAAAAGTACAATCATTTTTAGATTACTGGTCTACTAAGGAAAAGAATGGAATTCCTTTTTTTTTAAGAATGAGAAAAAAAGTTAGCGTTCCCTACCATCAGACCGATTACCAACGTTCGTGTGTAGCACTCATCTCAGCTGGCTGTCCAAAAACAGGCAGCAAGCTGGGCTTGCTGATGCCCAAAAGAGCAATAAGTTTTTTAGTGGAATGAGGGATTCAGAAAAAAATGAATAAATAACTCTGCTTAAAAAATACTGACCAACTATCTTTGTCATGGGCAAGGTAACATCTCTAAAGGTCGTATTTACCTTTTGGAAACTTCTGTTCCTCTTTGAGGGCCAGAAACAGTTTAGAATCTGCAGTGAGAAAACCCAAAGAGGGCCCTGCAGCAGGGCATCAAGGCCAACAGGACAGGAGGGGAAAGGGCCGGAGGGGGGTGGGGGGGTCCCCTGCAGAGAGGGAAGCCCTCCGACCCAGGGAAGGGGCACACCGTCCAGGTTTAAGGTGTGTATGTGTGTGTAGGCATATGTGAGCTGGGGGGTGCGGGGGTTTCCCTGCATTATAATCCCCTTCTGTTATGCCCAAACCTTCAGTTAACTTCTGTTCCTTGCCATGCTGATGCAACGCAGGAAGAAGCCTGGGGTGGAGAGAAGCAGCGGAAGAGGCATGAGCCCCAGGAAAGCCAGACCCAGTGACGCGACACAGGCTCTCGCTCTCTGGGGCCCAGGGGTCTCCACGGAGGTGAGAGGCCTGGCTGGTGGCAGGTAAAGCCAGGGGCAGGTTTGTGGAATAAGTGTAAACGTTGCTAAGGATACTCAGAGGACCTGGGGAGGGGGTGAAATGCAGACCCACTCGGGGAAAGTTAAGACTATTGCTGTGTAGACACTAATGAGAAGAGCAAATAGACACAGAAAGAAAAGCACTCACTGCAGCACAGTTTGAAAGAAACATGGGTTGGAAACAATGCAAATACAAGTGTGGACTTGTTAAATAAATTCTGAAGTAACCACACAGGTGCAGAAGACAGACTGTCTAAAAAAAAAAGTAAAAACAACAGGGACATTCTCTACGTGGTCAGGGGAATGTGGGAGCTCAGGAGATGGAAGGTAGGGCTGGGTGCACAACTTTTCACTCGGAACTTTTTATTTAATCATATTTAATAATATCTATTTGGAACACTGAATCAGATGCGCGTTTGTTGGAAGAAGGCCAAAAGTTGGGTGATCTGAACCTCACATACAGCACAGGTATTTTCAACACATAAATTCAGCAGGCCTCCATTAAGAGAAGTGCAAATTCAAAGTATCGCCCGCAGTCTACCTATAAATCACAAAGACGAAAGATACTTTGACAGTGAAGAGAGCCCACCGACAAGATCTGGCCTCACCGAGGAGGAGGCAGATTAATGTAACGAGCTCCTGCAGAGCCACAGCGAGACACCATCCTGCTTGCAGAGGCAACTCGAAATTACAACATATTCTACAAGACAACCAGTCTGGAATCTTCAAAAATGACAAAGCCATAAAAGTTAAAAAAAAATTGTTAGAATATCTGTCCTAGATTACAGGGAACCAGAGACAGGACAACCTGACAACCAATGGGGTGTGTGGGCCTCGACCGGCTCGCGCATTTAAGGGAGGGCCAGGCCTACAGAACATCTGTGGGAAAACTGGAGAAATGCAGACTGGTTGTATATGAGATGATTTTATGGTGCAATGTTCAATTTCTTGGACATGATAATGGTCTCGTAGACAGAGAAGAGAAAGTCCATTTTCTTAGGAGATGCAGGTTGAAGTATTTCAGGGTGAAGTATAGTGATGTCAAAACTCACTGTCAAATAACTTGGCAAAACAATGCACAGAGTGAGAAAGCATACATCACAAAATACTCATAATTGGTTAGTACCTAAAGAATATAAGGGTATTCACCGTACTTTCAAATTTTTTATAGGTTTGAGATTTTCTTTTAAAAATAAAAAGCTGCAGAGGAATTACTATTAATAGTGGAAAAGGCCTTCAGTGGGTTTCCCAGAAAGTCTTCGATAGGTTGAAGCAGTCAGTGAAAGTAACACCACATGAGCTGCGGGTGTATAATTCACACAAACACTGCCATCGCCACCGGCAGGGAGGCCTGTGTTTTACAGCATCTAGAGAAGACAATTCCTGTCTACAGATGACAGAATCTACAAGGCAATTCTCCCCATCACTGCTGGTGCAGAACACTGAGGTGAAGAATTTAGTTTTCCAGGCTGAGGTCTTAATGGTGTACCAGTCAGGGCACACTCCACGGTATTTGTCTTAACAGAACAATTTTCTGGTCTGCAGGCATTCATCGACTTGCCTGTGTTTTCTGGGAAACAAATGCTTCCCTAGCTTTACAGTATTTCGGGCGGAAGAAAAATCGCCAACCTGCCCGGCGTCACAGGTGAAGGAGGACAGGAATGAGCCCGTGGCAGTATGAGAAGTAACAGAATTCCAGAGCACTGGATAAGCGGTACCCTCTCTCTCACGCACCCTCCCCTAAAAACGACCCTCTGACCTAGAACAGGCAGGTGAGGTCGTGCTACCCTGGTGCAAAGCCCTCAACACATTCTTTCTTCTTTACGCAATACTAAGCTCATCAACAACTTGATTCTGTGTCAGGAAAGTCAAAGTCATTTTTAGCCCTCAGACATTTCTTCATCATTAATGGAATGCTATTTGTGCCAAATTTTTGTTTCTGTTGTGATGGTGCCTTGGGGTGCCCTCTTTTTAAGGGGGGAAGAAACTAGCCCTTTATCTTACCTACTGCAGCAGCAGTCTTGGACGTGGGAAGGTTGGTGCAGTCCCCGATCCCGAACACATTTGGGTATCTCTTGTGCTGCAGTGTTTCCTTATCCACGTCCACCCAGCCGGCAGCATCGGCCACGGGACTGGTCTTGAGGACATCTGGTGAGCTCATGGGTGGTGTAACGTGAAGCATTTCATACTACAAAAAAGGAGAGCATTGAAATTTGTGGGTTTTCCAACATTTCTACAGCCCCACAAGCTGTCCCCCCACCCCCCTCACTGCTGTGGCTGCATGGAGCTCCACGCAATTAGTGCTTATACTAATCTAACCCTTCTCCGAGATCATACAGGCTCCCCGTGGGTCTGGTGATAGAATAACCAACCATTCTCTCGGTGGGCATGGCCTCCACGCAGAGTGTGCGCGATCCCTTTGGCAGCAGGCATGGGGGACTCCGAGATACTGGAGTGAACCTCACTCACTAACGTTCTGAAAGAACCCACTGATGTTTCTCCTATTACTGAAACTAACACAAAGGGGGTGGCATATTCCAGTTGCTCTCTCCCGGACCCTCTCTGTTAACTTGCAAGTCTGAAACTGCAAAGAGGTTCTCAGAAGCCTTGAAACTTGTAACAGCTACGTGAGGAGCTGAGCACCATTCCCAAATATGGGTCAACCCTCAGAAGGAAGCAGTCAAAACACCAATTCAAAATTAAATAAAGGGTGGTAAGAATATTAGCTAGCACTTTGAAAGGAAGAGGGGTCTGATTCAGTACTGGGTTTACAGACAGTACAGAAGGCCCCAAACACCTCTTTGTGACCCACCCTCCCCTAGAAACAGCCCCTCTGACCGAGAAAAGGCAGATGAGGTCCTGGCAATAGTGCCCTGACCCATCCAGATTAACTTTGATGGCTACTTTAAGTTTTTTGTTTATGTATCTTCTACTTTCTGTAGTTCATCCTTTTTAACTAGTGTTAACAAATTTCATCTAGAAATTTAAAATTGATTCAAATGTTCACAAAACATTTCATTAAGGTGAAAACTTTAGCATCTTAGACAATTCCGACCTTGTGAGAGTCACAAGACCCTAGTTTCCATTAGGAGGCTCAGGCGTTCATCCCGGCTTGTCAATCACCGATGGCACTAGAAAGCCTTGTATTTATTCCTACTTTCAAACAATGATAAGCGTAATTAACCTTAAGGAAGAAGGAGTGCTGCAAAACGCTCAGTGCTCCTCTGCGGGGTAACCTGGGGTGGCTCCTTGGGGGGATGGGCCCCTGAGTCCGGGACCGTTAATGAGTGTGGAGACTGAACACATGTCTGTGGGATAACTAATGGAATGGGCAACAACCAGCGTCCACCACATTATTAAGGCCATGTCTGCATCACTTCAGTTAACTACACACACTTTTTTTTTATTGTGGTCTAAATCTTAGGAATTCCAGACATCTTTAAGTTAAATATTTTTCATAAAAATCATAAAGGCATGATGTTTTACTTGAGCTAATATCCTATACAAATGCCACACTGGGCACAATAATGAAACCTGACCACCTTCTTATACCATACTCAAGAATAAACTCAAAATGGATTAAAGACTTAAATGTAACACTCGAAACCATAAAAATACTAAACGAAAATACAGGCAGTAAAATCTCAGACATTTCTCATAGCAATATTTTTTCTGATATATCTCCTCAGGCAAGGGAAACAAACAAAAAAAAAAATTAGACCACATCAAACTAAGAAGTTTTTGCACAGCAAAAGAAATCATCAACAAAATGAAAAGACAACCAATTGAATGGGAGAACATATTCACCAATGATACATCTGATAAGGAGTTAATATCAAAAATTTATAAAGAACTTATACAACTCAACACCAAAAGAACAAACAATCCAACCAAAAAATGGGCAAAGGACCTGAATAGACCCTTCTCTAAAGAGGACATACAGATGGCTAATAGACATATGAAAAGATAGATGCTCAACATCACTAATCATCAGAGAAATAAAAATTACAACCACAATGAGATATCACCTCACACCTGTCAGAATGGCCATCATCAATAAATCCACAAAGAAGTGTTGGCAAAGATGTGGAGAAAAGGGAACCCTAGTGCACTGTTGAGGGGAATGCAGACTGGTGCAGCCACTGTGGAAAGCATGTGTAGAGTTTTCTCAAAAAATTAAAAATGGAACTGCCTATGATCCAGCAATTCCGTTTCTGGAAATATATCCAAAGAAACCCAAAACCCTAACTTGAAAGAATATATGCACCCCTATGTTCACTGCAGTGTTATTTACAATAGCCAAGATTTGGAAGCAGCCCAAGTGTCCACTGATAGACAAGAGGGTAAAGAAGATGTGGTACATATATACAATGGAATATTACTCAGCCAGAAAAAAGTGAAATCTTGTCATTTGCAACAACTTGGATGGACCTAGAGGGTACTGTCCTAAGTGAAATAAACCAAGGAAAGACAAATGTCATATGATCTCACTCATATGTGGAATCTAAAAATTACAATAAGTGGACAAACAAAATAGAAACTCACAGATACAGAGAACTGATGGTTGCCAGATAGGAGGGGATGGGGGATGGGTGAGACGGTGAAGGTATTAAGAAGTACAAACTTGCAGTTATTAAAAAAAGACACATGGATGTAAATTGCAGCATAGGGAATATAATCAGTAACATTTTAATAATCATGTATGCTGTCGGGTGGTTATTAGACTTACCAGGGTGATCACTTCGCAAGTTATGTAAATGTCTAATCACTGTGTGGTACCCCTGAAACTAATATAACATTGTTTTTCAACTGTAATTGAAAGAATAAATAAAATAAATAAATAAATATTTTTTTTAAATAAAGAAAGAGTGGAATTGGGCCTGGGAAGAAAATCTGACCTGAAATCTATAATTCAAAAGGACACAAATATTTTCTTTCTTTATAACTCCTGTAAACAATAACCATTTATTTACCCAAGTTCCAATCTGTAAATGCAACCACGTAGAGCTGAGCTGAGAACCAAAGCAACAAAGCCCATGCTCTTAAGCTCATCATACGCTTTGCCCAAAACGTATGCTTTGGGTCCTCGCTCGTAGCCCATTCGCTTTTACTTTACATAAAATTTAACATCTGGCCATCGCATTTTCCATCCAGTAAAATATTAGAAGCAGCAACTAAAAACAGCTAAAGGTGGTGAGACCTCCAAAGCCACTTACAATTTTTTGGCAGCTGGGAAAGAAGAAAATTAGGACACATACAACCTCAAAGAGCACAGCAGTTTGAGATGCTTCTGTAAGGTGCTAACTAACACTAAGCCACCCAATAGGCTCCTAGGAGCATAACTATATGAGAGCTATTCATAATTATGATGCTGAGCCATGGCTCCAGAAAGTAAGAAAGTGCTCAAAAATATAATGAGGACTTGTCACCAGGAAATAAAAACCATCTAAAAGGGCTCCTTGAATCTGTGACAGTTTGAGCACCAAATAATAAATTATAAACCACTGGGGATCAATGGGAACTTATTAATTCATAACAATAATGAATTAAGAGAAGGGAGGGCTTTTGCTGACAGAATGTCAAGAGCCTATTGGTAAACATAGAAAAAAAAAAGAGCTGGAAAATCATCATTTTGCAACCACTGCAGTACAGATTGGATTAGGAAAAAAAAAAATCACCAATGGATGCTAAATCCAGGGGAAACGTTAATGAGGAGTAAGGTGTTTACATGGTCTTTTAAGCGTCTCCCCGCAGACTTAGCAGCAGCAAGGGAGAAAAAGAACAATTACATAGGGAGAAATTAGGCCGTGTCTGGGCTGGTCTAAACGAACAGCATGGGGGGGTGGGGGGGCATGTGACCACAGTGTGCTTTTACACGCGTCACCCCAGAAGGACACACATCGCTCATGCAGCATTTCAGTCTGAATAGCATAGCCTGAAACTAATCACATGAAGACACAGACGAACCCGAAATAAAGAAGATTCTATTAAACAATTAAAGTGGTAGGAGGGAGGCTGTATTATTCCAAAATGCCAGTGTCATAGGAAACATTCCAGACTGAAGGAGGCCAGCTAAAGGGGCATAATTCAATGAAACACCTGACTGTACACTGGGTTCTTTCCCGGAGGAGAAAAAGGACTATGAATGCTATTGAAAACAAAACTGGAATACAAATGACTGGATGAAGGAAGGTGAAGGGATTAGCCAAAAAAAACACATATACCTAACACATAGGCCCAGACAACACTGTGGTGGTGGCCGGAGGGAAGAGGGGTGGGGCAGGTGGAGGTGAGCGAAGGCGGGGAAACGGGGATGGAAGAGACTTTGCTGGGGCAACGGGCGCACAATGCAGTGTGCCAATGATGTTTTCTTGAGTTGTGCACTTGAAAGTTGTACCCTAATAAATTCAATTAAAAAAATGGTAGCCCTGGCCAGATGGCTCAGTCGGTTGGAGCGTAATCCTGTGCACCGAAAGATTTCGGGTTCAATCCCTGGTCAGGGAACATGCCTACGGTGCAGGTTCGATCACCGGTTGGGGCACAAACAGGAGGCAACTGACTGACGTTTCTCTCTAACATCGGTGTTTCTCTATTTCTCCCTTCCTCTCTAATATCAACTGTTTTGAAAAACATATTCTTGGGTGAGGATTGAAAAATGGTAGATTAAAACATTGTATACATGCTAAACAAATTGAGCTGAGAGCAGCGCTGCGGTTATGCACGAGAATATTCCTATGTCTTAGGAAATGCACAGTGAAGTGTTTAGGGGTAAAGGGCTATGACGTGTGAAGCTTACCTTTAAATGCTTTGGGGAGAGGGAGTGGGAGAAGGAGAGAAATGAAATGATCATGGAAACTGGATAAAACTTTTTATTTTATATGTATTATTATATAATAGGTAATAGTAGATCTGGGTAAAGGCTATATACAGTTCTCTACATATTTTTATACATTTAGTATTTTTATTTCTGCAACTTTCTCTAAGTTGAGATTATTTTCAAAAAGAAGTTTTATAAATTATGATATGAAGTCACCAGTGACATTTTAAATGATAGTCTATATACTCCATGTAAAAAAAGATGTGTGTAATATATTCACAAAGAGCTTGAGCTAGAAAAGTTTATAATGTGAAGTTTTGATGCTTAGACCAATCTCTGCTATACTTCAGAATTCGTTTTTATGGAACCTATCATTCCTCTAAAAATGCTCAATGAATTAAATACGCCTGTGTACTGTTTTCTCATCGCTAACAGTTCTTGCCAGGATGATGTAAACAAATTCCACGCCTGCTTCTCCTAGTGACTTTTCATCCTGTTTTTACTCCTCGCACGCTCCTCTTCCCACTCACAGAAGAAGAAACTGAGACACAGAGAAGCCAAGGCCACATACAGAGGCTGGCTCTTTCCAAGCAGGATGCAGCTCCGCCAGATATTTCAAGGAGTTTGAAGTGCGCAGGTGAAAGATGTTTAAAGACAGCCTACTCAAGGTGAAAGACATCCCTGTCGTTCTTGGACTACCCACAAGAGGGAGCTGTTTCTCCCATGCCATAAACTCCATCAATCACCAGATCCTGTATTTAAGGAAGCCCTTCCTGAACTTGGCACTAACTGAAGCCGTGAAATATTTGACTGCCTCAAGTGACTCAGCACCAAGAAAAGTTAAGAGATATAAAACAGTATAAAAATCTACTTGGGACAGTAGATAGACCCTCCTCACCTCCCGTGGACACAGTCTCCTCCTTCTTGCTCTTCCCCACCCACATTGGTTCCCCGTGCCCCCATCACTGTCCTAAGATGCACACCGTAACCAGCCTCCCCCAGCACACAATGACAATGGACAGGGAAGCAGGAGCCACAAGGTCACCTGCATCTATGACATTGTCCACCTGACATCTTAACCTCACCACTCACCGAAATCACTTGGGTCTCTCCGGGTTTGTCCAGGTTCTCAAAAACAGCCTCTTGTTTGTCGGCTCGGACTTCAACGAGGTTTTGCTTGTAGTTAACAGTGAGGTCCCTCTGCTGGATGATGTCTAGCAGGGTATCTGCGTACTTCTTAACCCCAAAAATTGCTCCAAGAGAAGTGTTGAAAATGATATTGGCCTTGGATCGCTTCCCTGTCTGAGAAAAAGGAAAGAATAGAAGTAACCACCTCCAAAGCATTATACTCCGTCATCTTTTTTTTTTCGACTGAGACAGGAATTAAAATCTTCAGAAGAGACCTCGCCAGCTTTCTCCATCACTACACCCTGGTGGGGTGAGGGGAGGACCAATCCACTGCCTCCATCTTACGTTCCATCAGCTACACAGCAACTAAGTGCACGTTTGAGTCAGGGGGTTAAGGTAGACACTGTTCAACTGACGGCCACAGGTGAGATTTATTCCAGGTAGAGACAGAGCTGAACTGTTTATTCATATATGCACTTGTTCATTCACTCAAAGAGTCTTTAATGAGTTTGTAGAGCTGGCCAAGAGCTGTTCCGGGTGCTGAGGGGACAGCGGTGAACAAGACGAAGCTCCTGTGTCCCCTCGGCTCGGGCACTACAGTATTAGTTGTGTTTCAGAGAGGCTAATGTTCTCCCGAACATCTCAGATTTCATGACAACGGAGAGAGAAAGTTCTCTCACAACCACCCAGTTGTTAGGAGAAAGAGCTAAGCGAAGAGAATTTCCAGGAGGAAAGAAATAGTGAGTCTCTTAGTCTTTGCCTTTGTTCAGCTCCTTTTAGGATTTGCTCACCTGGGTCCCATTATTTGAAAAAAGTTAGATACGAACCTCAAAGGGCTGTGCCAACCCAGAATTCTCATAACCCAGAAAGTTCCTTCTTAGAAACAGAAATGACGACTGGAACCGTTCCTTAATTTCGCGCCCCTCGGGGCTGGGGCTGGTCTCTGTGACTCAGGCGCAGGCCTTCCTGGTGCTGGCTCCCAAGCACACGTTCTCCCCTGTCCCGTTACAGAACCACAGGCTGCTCTGAACCCTGCCACTGCCTCGAGTTGGACCACGCTTGGTATACCTAGTGTGACATCCCACGGAAGGGCAGGAGGGCAAGAGCAGCGTCCCCACAGTTCCAAACCCCATGTTCTCCAGCTGCAAACTCCTGCTCTGATACAGGAATGCTGAGAATGCGTCCCCACGCAAGTCTCTCTTTCCACTACGGTTTGAAGTTCTAGGTGAACATTTTTTTTTTTTTGCCTTTAGAACTAGCATTTTGCCTATTAGACTCCAAAATGTATATCAAGAGCCAGAAAATATTCATAACCTTGAACTTGAGTGGGGGCATCTGAGGATATTATTATGTATAAAAATGTACAATGTGCAACTAATTCTCTAACTCTATGGAAATATTTCAGCAGACTTTTACACACACTAAAAAGTATGTTACAGCCCTGGCCGTGTGGCTCAGTTGGTTGGAGCAACGTGTCCTGTACACCAGAAAGGTTGTGGGTTAGATCCCTGGTCGGGGCATATACAGGAGGCAACCAATAGATGTCTGTCTCTCTCTCTCTCTTCCCCCGTTCCTCTCTCTATAAAAATCAATAAAAACATTATCCTCAGGTGAGGATTTTTTTTTAAGTATGTTACAAAGACTATTTATTTAAAAACATGTAATCCAGCTAAGTTTGTATGTACAGTATGAGCGTAACCATGTTTTAAAAACATGCATAGGGAAAAAATGGAAAGTCACGTCAAACTGATGACAGCAACCGTGTTAAAGCAACTGGACCATGATTGACTTCTCCGATTTTTCTATTTTATAAACTTCCAATCATATAACTTTGTGCCTATGTAACAAAAATTTAGAATAAAAAAAGTATTCTGACATGGATACAATGAAATTCAGCAATCAAGTGAGCGCCGTCTACCCGCCCACCGCTCTGGTCTCTGTCCCTGGAAAGGACGCGTACCTTCGTGAAATAGGCCTCCGATAAATACATGATCTTCTGCGGGGCTCCAGCACACTTTATCGGGGTATTTGGGAAGGTAAAGATGGCATTGCCCTCCTTGAAGTCCTGCAGAGCTTTCCACGTCTTCTCTACCGTACTAACTGAATAATTGGACCCTATTTTGGGATGGGCAAAACCTTCAGGTAGCCCTTTAATCTGCAACAAAGGACACGAAGAAAAAAAATTTACAATATGATTTCACTTATGTGTGGAATCTAAAGAACAAAAGAAATGAACACACAGTTGAAACAGCCTCATAAACACAGAGAGCCGCTGGCGGCTGCCAGAGAGGAGAGGGTGGGGGCCCAGGTGAAAGAGGTGAAGGGATTAAGCAGTACAAATGGGCAGTTACAAAACAGGGGGATGTAAAGTACAGCACAGGGAATACAGTCAATAATGATGTGATAATTATGTGTGGTGCAGGTGGGTACTGGAAATATTGAGGGAAACGCTATGTAAAGTATACGATTGCCTAACCACTAAGCTATACACCGGAAACCAATACAAAATAAAATTGAAAGTAAACTGTAAAAATAAATGTTTTAACAGAAGCACAAAGGCTTTTCTTTGCAATTTGTACAACCTTGCAACTTCTCAGTACAATTATTAACACCCAGTCCTCACACATAATGAATGCAGCGGGCAGGTGGGCGAAGGCTCTGCTAAGACCAGAGCTGCGGCACCTGGAGTCACCTGTCAAGCAGCAAAGTGGATTCAGCGCAGGGGACCCTCCACTTCCCCCTTGTCCTTGAGACCATGATTTGTATACATCTCTTCCCACCACGAGAGTGAGGACAAGAATCCAGCCATACTTCCTTTTTGGAGAACCAGTTGCCTTACTGGGAAGAAGAGTGATAGGCAGAACCAACAGCCACAATGTCAATGATAGAAACCCTAAATTTTTCTTCATCAGATTGTACCAGATCAAACCCTTAGGAAAGACAAGTAATTAAAAACACTGATTTGGGAACCCTGCATGAAAGGAGAACTCAAGAGTTAAAGATTTTAGTTTCAGTCACAGTTGATAGGCTTAAGAGATTAATGCATGTGGAAGGTTGTTATCCCAGGAACGGAATGCATTTCCCGAGCCAAGGTGTTCCAGGGAGGGAATGTCCGTGAAGGCAATTCAAGAACTGCTGATCGGCAGATAAAGAAGTACTGGGAAAACCACTGTCGGACTGCAACTCTTATCCAATTAACCTTTTTCCAACCCCCTTGCTGACCCTTTCTTCTCCTTATAAAAAGGTCAGCATGAGATGAGATGTTAAGATAGTTTTTAGGGTACATAACCTGCCATCTTCTCAGATCTCTGGCATCTGAATAAAGCACCCATAAAGACTCAATCCTTGTCTCTACTTATTGGTTCTGGTAGTGACAGGCAGCACGAATGCCGACTTGTCCAGTTTCACACAGACCTGGCCGCAGTCCTAGCTCTTCCATTTATGAGTGATTTAACCCTTGGTAAACTTACTAATCTCTCTAAGCCAGTGGGTCTCAAAGTGTGATCTCCAGACCAGCAGCACAAGCACCATCTGGGAACTTGCTGAAAATGCACATTCTCAGGCCCCGCCCCAGACCTACTGAATTAGGAACTTGGGGGCAAGCCCAGAAATCTGTTTTAAAAGGAGATTCAGTGGGCACTGAGGCTTGAAAACCTTACATCCATCATCTGGAAGAGGACAAGAGTAACGGCGCCGGAGGGTTCTTGGCAGGAGTAAAGGAGACCACACGTGGAAGTGCTCGGAAAACGACTCGCACAGGTTAGTGCTCCGCAAGTGCTCACGCGCTCCCGCCAGGAAGATAACCGGAGGCTGGTCTTAAATGTTAGGTTCGCACCTACCACACACGCTTCCTGGCAATGCTTTAAAAATTTCTTACTAGTATTTCTCCAGTATCTTTCATTTTAGCACAGTTGCAGAGTAACCTCCTTCTCTGTTTTATGGTATGGTACGTGTTTGACAGTATGGGAATACCAAAACTGATTCAACCAGTCTTGGTAAATGACCTTTGTGGTTTTTTGTGGGGTTTTTTTTTTTTACTATTAAAATTCTGTAGTGACCAAACAAACAAAAAAGAAGGCTCACAGGGTGCAATGAAAGTGGCACAAATTGAGAAAAGAAATTCAAACATCAGTTCTTCCAGCAAGAGGCGGAAACACTCAAAAACACCAGTCATCAAGACGGGCCGGTCCTTCAGAACCCCCCTAGGCTGTTCTCCAGAATGTAGGGCTACCCCACAAAGAGTCACCGACACCTGTCCCTCGGACCTGAAGAAAAGAGTCCTGTGATCTCTATCACACTCAATGTCAACAGCAACTATTCCTGATTATTGATCATATCTCCTGCTACAGTTTAAGTAGCTGTAATGTTAGCAGTTTCAACATTAAATAATGTTCAACATTCAATAATAAATAATTATTTATTATTATAACATCACCTTGCATTTTAGTGTTGCTGCAGTTTCACATCTATGCTAACATTGGATGTTCACTGCACTCCTCTAAGGGAAGGAGGGAAATATTATTGGCAGATGAAGAAACTGGAGTAGAGCAAGGTTGAGAGACCCACCTGGAATCTTACAGAACTAGACACCAAGGCCCCTGACCACTGCCTAGGGCCCTGCTCACAAGACCTCCATACTTCCTCGTTCCCACAGCAAAATTATCCAAGAGATAAACAGCTGCTCTCTTATCACCGTCATTGTTCTTCTCTAACTGAAGAAGCTGTTGTTAAGGGGAAAGGTGCCATAGGTTCTAACCCCTGCTTTGGCTGCACAGGGATAGGCTGTACGCTGGGAGCCGTGGGCTATCTTATCACAGGTGCCAGGCCAGTGAGCAGGACATTGTGCTGCAGAGACCCCGGGGGCTGGTGGCGGGAGGAAGGGGCAGAGCCTGTGGGCAGAGAGAGGCTGCCTGGGGCCCAACAGACCCCAGATCAGAGACCCAGCCCTCTGAAGACCCAGCTCCATCTCTGCCTTAGGGACTCAGACACCTCGGCATCCTCATCCAATAAATCCCCCTCCTGTTTGCAATATCCCGAGGAGTTTTCTATTGCCTGCAATCAAAGAGTTCCAGGTAAGACAGTAGTGTTAGTTTCCTCATCTCTTAAGGGGAGATAAAAATACCTATCTCTCAAATAGCTGTAAGGAATCAATACTAGATTCCTAGCATGTAGCTGGTACATAGGAGAGACTACATTCAAATATATTGTTTCTTGGTTTGCTGCAAAAGGCCGCTAAGGACTCTGAGCATGGGTCTCTTCAAACAGCCCTCCTCAGAAGGCACCAGGACGCTCGGGGAGGCAGTACCCGGGGGATGCGCTGTGTCCGGAAGTCAATACTTCGGGGTGTAACCGGTACCTTTCTCCACACAGTCTACTCCACAGCTTGCCATTCTGTCAGGCTGACGACCACGCCACCGTGACCCAAACTCATCACAGCCTTCACACCAACTCGTGGCTTCTTTGAACGGTCACAGACCTCATCCCAGGACACTGCCACCACCCTCACCCTGGAAATGTCATGAAGCCAGTTTTGATGCAGAAACACACTTCACAGACCCTTACTGAGCCAGTGTGGATGAGGCCCTTCCCTGTATCACGTTCCTGGAGCTTGTGACCTGTCTATCACTATGCTTTATGTGTTCCAGCTATTTATCCAGAGTCACCTGAAAACTTCTGGAAATCACAATTACTGATTTACTCCATGATGCTTTAGAAAACTAAACTTGAATTCCACAGTTGTCAGGCAGCCTCTGGCTCCCTAGCTCCTGGAAAAAGGAGACTGAAGGAACTCCCAGGGGGGTAGTCACACTGTCGGTCACTTTGTACCAAAAACCCAGCCTCCGCATCGCAAACCCAAAGCCCCCTCCAGCTCCCGATAAACTAACCGCTGGGGTTCTGCCCTTAAAGTCTGCTTAAGAATTCATGATCTAAGTCTCACCTGCAAGAGAAACTTTAATCTGTAATACAGCCAACTCGGTCCTACATAGAAAGGTCATTTTCTCGTACATGTAGAAAAAGTTGCTCTTTGGCATGAATTCCCATTAGGGCATGGACACGTTAAATTATGATTAAAGCTCAGAGCTCAATCATATATGTTATTGACAGACTCTTAGAGAAGGCTTTTTTAAAAACCATAAAAAGACTTCTGAGACATACAACCAGAGGAGGATACCTTAAGACTTTTTCTTGTCGAAACGAATACAAAGCCACTAAAGCCCATGTCTGACGTTGGCGTAAGTAGGTCAGGGAACACAGAAGTCATTGGAAACGTACCTTCTCATAGTCCAGCTGGATTCCAAGAGCGATAATGAGATATCTGTAGGAGATCTGCAACACAGAACGGTGCCATTTTAGACCAGGACCCGAAAAGTGGCCGCGCAAGGGCTGGCTCGGGCCCCAGAGTCGGGGGGCCAACGAGCGTTCCCACTTTTCGATGTGGATGACTTGGGGCTGTGGGTGGTGGGCAGGGCATCAGGGGGATGCACGCCCCAGTCTGACATCACACCTGCCATTCTCACACCTCACTGCTTCCCAAATGTTGTGTCACCTGCTGGCTTTTGAGAACTTGAGACAATGGAGAACAACAGCAAAGACACCACAACATGTTGGGCAGTGCCTGTGTTAACGGTTCTTCACGTTGAGGAGGGAGAATGACTTCCTAATCTTAAAAACTATCAGCTTTTTAAAGAATCCATGGGGTGATGTGTGAGTCCCAATCAAATCTGACCTGCCATGTGGGTGGATCAGTATCATAACTGAGAAACTGCTCTTTTGAGGGTCATTGAAAAGGATGTGATACAATGCATCTGATATGGTTTAATGATCTGTTTGGAATTTTAAAGGCCCCTCTTTAAATGTGGGTGCTGTGATTATACACACTGAGGGCAAAAGTCTCCATACTTATCGTGATGGAAATGTAGGTTGAGGATCAGGAGGAAGACAAGTTGAAGCCAGAAAAAGTCAGCAAGAAGGATGTAAAGTAAAAGGACTTGCCGAGGGAACTGGAGATGAAGAATGAGTGCAATGCAAGTCAAGAGCCCCGAGAGGACATCAGGTGACGCCTGCCGCACTCCAGCACTGAGCAGAGAAGTGCAGGACGCAACCGTGCAGACAAGTTAAAGAAGCGGGATTCCCAGATGCAAGAGTGCTTGGCTCATGCTGGGGAGCAAGAGAAGGAAGCCACTGCAGAGGTCCGGCCGCGGCATCCAGAAGACACAGCTCCTCGGTCACCTCCACAGGGAGGCCTTCCCGTGACTCAGCCTTCCTCTCCACAGGGCCCCCCAGCAGCCCCCCAGGGTACATGATGCTTTGCAGCGGCACCTGCAGAGTTTTACAGCAGCACTGTCCTTCCCCGCCACATCAAACACTCCTAGGGGATAAAGGTCGCGTCTTATTCCGTATGTTCCTAGAACCCAGCAGAGTCGCCAAATTAAAGTGAGGAACTCGGCAATGTTTGTTGGGTGAGTGGAAGGATGTATGGTGGATTCTAGTTGCTTGTGAAAGTACAATTTATCAAAGTGGATAGGTAATATATACATCCTCATCTATATGATTGCCTATCCACAGACAGCAGGTACCCTGACACTCCTTGCTCTATAGGAAAGTGTACCAGGCCCATTACAAGGCTGACTGAACTGTGTTGAGTCTGCAAGGTGGTGAGGTCAGAGGGGCCTGCGGGTGATGGTCTACAGGTAAAACATAGGAACAATGCCAACAAGGAAAGCCTTTGGTTTGTGCGTGCCTTGATGGTTCTATTGGAGCATAATATTGATTATTTTCTTAGGACTAGTAATAACAGATAAGCTTAAAATTACGAGAAATCAGTGAGGGAGAAAAAACCCTAAGGTAGCAAAGAATAAAAAGAAAGCCTCAAGCCTTTGAATGAGTTCGAGTTTCCAGGCCAAATCATCTAAACCCTAAGGAACTGCAAAAACTTGTAGACAAGACTTTTGAGCAATTGCAGAGAACAGTGCAGACCTCCCCAGAAGGCTAAATACGGGCAAATATTCTAATTGTACACAAGGGCTGGGGGAGGTAACTAACAACTTAGTAAACAGGATGCTCATCCATTTCCAAGTTCCAGGCTCATCTACTGAATGGATGCCTCTTGGTGATTCGGAAAAAGAAAGGCATCGGCACGAATCCAGACTGCAGACTTGCTTTCACTAGTCAGACTAGTCAGCAGTTCAGAACTACGTTGGCACATAGCGGATACTCAATATATTGCTTCCTTTTTCCTTCATTTTCATTTATTCTTTAAAAAATAATAACAATAACATTTCTTGAACATACTTCATGCAACTGACAAAATACTATCTCCCATGAAACGTTATATGCAGATTTCGGATAAGACGATGGGATATTTTTGCTTTAAAGCTCTTGGAAGAAAGTCCCACCAGCTTGCACCAACTTCTTCCCCGGCCATAAAGCAAAACCCCACAGCTTTCCTAAGGGTTCAAGCCCGAGAAGTCTAAGCAGGGCTCCGAAGTGAGAACACCTATCAGTGCCTCGCATTCTTGAGAGATGAGACAAGTTTAAACGAGCACAAACCCAACCCCAAAGGGCTCTGAGTTACTCCTGTAATATAAAGGGGTCTAGGGGGCAGGCACTGCTGCAGCAAAGGGGTGCTGCGGGTTATAAGACACAAGTCTCCCGGCCCCATTAGCGGGCAGAAGACTGGCCAGGGAAATGAGTTCCAAAGCTCAATCTTAAGGATTGAGAACAATCTTGTGTTTCATCAATCTGCTCTTCTGGAGATGCCAGGGAAAATAAGGTCATTAACAGGGGAAAATAATGTATACAAGCTTTAATTTGAAATAAATAAATGTATATTTCATTACATAATATATTAAATATTATTTATTCTAGGATTGTAACAGGGTGTAGGGCGTATCCCCCACAATCCTTGACTGGGGGGGAGCGGAGTGGATGATAGAGCTTGAAGATACATTGCGAACGATGGCAAGTTCATAGCCATGCCCTCCTGAAGGGAAGAGGGCTGCCACAACAAATTGTGCACCTGACTGAGAACAGGCAGAGACTTGTGGCATAGCTGGAATACAGCGCCTGCAAGAGAGGCAGGGGGCGGATGCCCACCCTCCATGTCCATGTGTTGCTGGGAACTTTTGCCCTGACTAAAGATGGCAGCCAAAAGAAGGTGAAAGATATTGGGGGACTGGCAAAATTGGTAGACACTAACACATCATAGGAGGGGCTGGATATGAGATCACACAGGAAGTTCCAGGCCCAGCATTTTAAATGACAGCAGCTGAAAGAGAAGCGGGTCCACCACGAGGTCTGGCGTGTAAGGGGAAAAGCTATGAGGTCTGGAGTGAAAAAGGGGAGCCATGTGGTCTAGAATAAGAGAGAGGGGGTCTGAAAGCCAGAAGTTCAGAGTCGCCAGAGCTGGTGGTACAGCAGGGACCTGTGCAGCCACACTGATTTGTGAGAGATGCTTGGAGCTGAACCACGACCAGGAATGCAGAGCTGCACACTTCTTTTCTGAAAGACGGTACCTCTGAGTGCTGTGTTCTGAAACTGGCCTGGTTTGGCACAGGGAGGCAGGACTGTATGCTTTTGGGTGTTTTTAAAGGGAGCAAGACTTTATGGCAGAAATCTGCCGTCATTCTAAATCTGTATAACCTTCAAATAAACAGCCCCTTTCTTTTTTAACCAAACTCTCGCACTGGGAGTCACGCTTCTTGGTGGCAGGCAATCAAACCCCACAGCTGTTCCAGAACAGCACTGGTGGGGTTCTGTAACAGGATGAGGGAAGCCTGACTTGGCAGTGGATCATGGGAAAAAAGCACCCAGACGCTTGAACTGACCACAAGCCCAGCATGAATCATCAGCATTGTGATAACTGCTGCTGAAAAGCCAATGCTAACTTAGGCTGCTGCCGACCATAGAGGGAGCTGTGCCAGCTATTCTGGGCTGGGCTGTAGAGTTGCTTACTCTTCCAGGCACCTCTTTCATGGAGGCCCTAACCAGTACGGTGATGTCTAACACAGGATAAAGAACATAGCGAGGGAAAAGCAGACCATGACATATGAGGGAACGTTGCGAAAAGCGGGGGCCAGGGGACGAGTCTGCCTGAAGAGACAGACTGACACAGACTATCATAAGAACCACCTTCGAATAGTTGAAGGGTTTCTCCACACACACAGGACATTCTCTCCCACACTCCAGGAAGAATAAGGAATAAGAAAGATATCAAGTCCAATAACCCCCTGCAGGCCCAGAAAGAATAGGAAAAAGTTACAGGAAGGTGGATTCTGACCCATTAAAGACAAAACTTTCACATAACCTATCTGTCTGAAAAAATGAAGAGGGATAATGTCAGAGAAGTCCTTGACCCCGGGACATGTAAACACCAACCCATTTTCAATTCAACCCTCTCCCCCATGTACCCCAACGCCAATTACTGGGCTCTATTATTTTTTATTAATGTTCATCACCTTCCAACACACTATATAATTTACTTACTATGTCTATTATTGTATTTCCTCCTACACTAGAATATAAAATCCAGGATGGAAGGGAGTTTTATCTGTTTTTGTTCACTTATATATTCCCTAGAATTTACCTAGCTTATAACAGATGCTTAATACATATGGGAAGAAAAGAAGGAAGGAAGGAAGGCCAGAAGGTGGCATGTAATCTTGACCTGGGTTCAGGGAACAGCTACACAGAATCTCTGAACTCCTAGAAATTAAATGCAAAGTTTATTGCATATGTGAATTTTTTTAGAGCAGGCTTTCATCACGTGCTCAAAAGAGCCATGACCCAAGGAAAGGTTAAGAATGCCTGCAGCCAGCGAGTTCCTGCCAGGGGGTTGGACTTGAAAACCTTTCAGTTCCCACCAAGTCTCAAATCCTACAATTCTGTTTAAAGGCCAGAGTGCCCGATTTGGAGAGCAGGCAGGAAGGGTATCAAGGCCAATAACACCCTGGGGGCCAAGAACCACGGGGGCTGGAACAGGCAGGGGGCAGCATGACAGCTGCCTGCGGCTGTCCCGGGCTCAGCAGCAGATGAGGGGACAGGACACTGCAGATGGCTTCTGAGCCTGTGGTCTCACCACCCTGTTCTCATGCCCCCAGTCAAATGCAGGGGCAGCAGTTTCTGAAAAGCCCGGATCCCTGGGTAGTGGTGGCAGCAGAAGACTTCCAAATGGCGCCGATCCATTATGAGCCTCAGGCGCCAGCAGCCACAATTCTCCTTAGCCCTGGCACAGACCCCAGTCACACTGTTCCCTTATGACTCTGGCAGGGTGCCCCCCAGCGTGACTGGAATGGGTATATCCGAACATCCCCCGCCTCTGGGAAGCCAGCTGTCAGGTAGAGAAGCTGGAGGCTTCAAAGGAAAAAGGAGGAAAGTGTTCCCTATTTTAACACGTAGCAGTGTTGTTTGTTCAGTAAACATTCCGATGTAAGATACTGTACCAAACAATAGGGCAAACAGCCGGTATTCACAAATACTGTCTTAGTTGTCCACTTACTGAATTCAACATCACTCAGTCCTTCCGTCTACCCCATCTTCCATTCACCGCACGCCCTCCCATCCTGTGCAGTGTTTAACTCACACACACACACGTACACGCATGTATACATACCACCTCCCACCGTGAAGCTGTTCAGTTTGATAACAGCTGTGCATTTCACACAAGCCCTTAGATTAACAGAAGCCAAAGGATCCAGTGGTTACCTCCTTGCCATTGTCTGTGCGGACGCAGTTCTTGTCCGGGTTCAGCTCAACCACTCGAGCTTTGATCCACTCCACACCAGACGGAATGACACTGGCGGTGGGACGGCCAGATGAGGACAGCTGTTTGGCACCAGCACCCACCAGCGTCCAGATTGGCTGGTAGAAATGTCTCTGGGAAACAAAGTGTTTGGAGATTCCCTTCAACTTGAGGCTGACAAAGTGTCGTAGCTAAAGATGCACGCACTAGACTCTCGATCACTCCCTCCTGACCCTTGGAGCACCACACAGAAAGTCTCCAGGGGAGTCTCCCCGCCCCACCGGCCATTAGTGTCTCCTAGTACGTTAAACTCTGAAGGGCAGTCACCTACAAGAATTCTGCCAAGATCATTAAAAAAAAGGGACCACTGTATCAATCATTAGCAACCATTGTATTATTTACTGCTGACAATTGATTTGGGGCTTGACATGTACATGTTACATATACATGTATATATACACACATTATGGATACATTCATGTGCATGGATATAAAGAAAAAGTAAGCCCAGTAGCCTAAATATGGCTCCTCAGAAGTTCATAGGGACTCTGGTAAGTCGGAAAAGTTTACAGCCACTCTGGGAATCCTCAAAACTTCATTAACTTCCAACCGTGTGTGCCAAGCCCGTGGAAGGCACAGGCATTCCCCATCAGCCCCATCAGCCCCCTTCTCCTTCCCAGAGGGTTTATACCCAAAGCCTGGAGGCGCCAGATGCTACCCCATAATTCAACATATGCCCAAACTCCCACTGTTTTCTGAAGTCCTCTTGCTTCAGATGATCCACTCAGGATCTAAGGTAGTTGTGAAGGTTCTGGATGCAGGGGGTAAGGGCAGCTGGCTTAATGGCACTGAGGATCTCAGTTCACGGATGGAGTGCCCTGGGGACACAGAGTTCTCAGCATTGCCCCAACACCTCAGCCTGGCTGGGCAGAACCGCCAGCGGAGGAGTGAAGAGAACTGAGAATGGCTTTGCAATCTCCCCATTGCTACTCATGGATGTGATCCCAGAGGACAGGACAGAAGTCTCCAGGTGGCAGAGCTGAACAATTTCAAGTCCACCTTGGACAGAAAAAGAAATAAAAACACAAGCTTGGATTTTTTTTTTTTTTTTTTTTACACAACAAATAAGCATCAGCTCCAGCCATCACTGAACCAGACACAGGCGGGAAAGTGCCAATGGCGTGAGCCACTGGCAGCTGCTCGAGACAAGGGGCAAACCGGACGTGCTCTGGCGTCCTGAACTGTGTCCAGGCCTCTGTCTCATTACAGAGAGTAGCGTCTGTCCGTGGGCTAGCTGCAACAGGCCACCGGACATAGCTCTCAGACCACTGTCATTTCAAATGTTGTCCCTGAATTAGTCACTTTAAAAAGGAAAGTAACAGAGAGCACCCTCCGGTCTCCTCTCAGATGGCAGCACGCCAGCCAGGGCCTGCAGCAAAGCCGGGGCAGCCCCGGTACTGGAGAGACTTCCTGGAAAGCAGTGTGCCTTTCCTGCCCTCCCCCCACCTACCAAACAGGCACCAGACCCATTCTCCTCCGCCCCCCACACATGCACCGAAAGGAAACAGTTCCCAACTGGTGCATGCCTGGTTCCTTAGGAAACGTAGACAAACCACCAAAATTCTTGAATATTTATCTGTTGCTTTTGGACAATTTTTAAATGTTTTTCATGAAATGGTGCCTTACATGCAAACACTTCCCAACTTCCCTCCTGGTGTTCGCTACCTTTTTCTGCCTTGTAACCTGTTTATAATTCCTTGCACTTAAATTCCTGAAACCCACTGACACCTTCCCGGGGGCCTCCCTGTCCCTGCACTCAACACCCTCTCTCCAGTCTGGACCAGAGTCAGCAGAGCGCAAGGACCAACGGTTCCCCTCTGGGCCTGCTGTGGGGGCAGAGGGCCTTGTGGGCTGAGTTACACTGAGTCCTAAGCCCAGTACCTATGAATGTGACCTTATTTGGAAATGGGGTCTTTGCAAATGTAATCAAATTAAGAGAACTGTGAAAGAATAAGTATCTATTGTTTTAAGACACTAGGTTTGTGGTAATGTGTTACGCCGGCCTAAGAAACTCAGAGAACACAAAAAGCCAAGAGATCTGTCCTCTCTCCCTCCCTCTGCCTTCTCCAATCCTTTTGGGCTGTCTGATTGTGCCCAGAAGCACTAGCCTAGGCACTAGACAGCCCAGTGCCTGACAGCCAGCGCACCCCACCCCCAGTGCACACATGCCCGTGCACACACACACACTCAGAAGCCTGAGACATACCTCGCTGGGCTCCACAACGGCCACATTCTCTGCACCCACTCTCCTCTTCATACGGGAGGCCATGGTGATGCCACCGCTGCCCCCACCCAGCACAAGCACCTCATAGTGGTTCTTCGCTGCAAGGCCGGCCCCTGTGTGCAGCTGGAGTGGGCCGGCCTGCTGAGCACCCAGCCTGAGAAAGCAGGTGAAGAGCCGGGCTCGAGGGCCAGACACCACGGCGACCAGCGGGGTCATCTTCACACTAGATCCAGCTAGAAAGGAACAGACGAGGCTGAGTGAGGAAGGGACCCCTATGTGACCAAAGCACTTGTTTCCAGAGGAAAGGAGCTAGCACCTGGCCCCACAATCTCTCCTCCAGACCTTCTCCCCAGCTGGCCGTGGTCCCAAAGTCTCCTGACATCGCAAGGTTGGGAAAGAACCACAGGCTAAGCTTCCATTTCTCCCCTTCCTCCTTCTTTTAAGGCATCTAGGACTTTGTCTGAACCCGGCAAGCCTCACCTGTTAAGTTCTAATAGTTTTTCTGTACCCATCCTTGTCCATCCAAAAATTCTAGGGCATCCTGTGGTTGCCTCCAGCTGTCACCCATTCTCCTCTTGAACACACACCTCATCTCTCTGTCTTTTCAGTCCACCAAAGATGTAGGAGTCCACAGACTGACACCCGTACAAGTCCTTGGCACGGGGCCCCTGAGACCTTGCTGAAACAGAAGGAGTCCGGCAGGAAGTCCACCCTCTGCAGCTCAGAGTTCACACCAAGGAAGTCAGGGCCTTGGCCCCACTCAGAGCCCCCTGGCTCTGCTTGCCCAGGGACACGTCATTCCATCAAATCATGGGCTACGGACATGCAAGCAAAGGCCTTCCACACCTTTGGTAATTTCAACCAGATGATAAAAAAGCCATAAAAAGAGTCCTGCCTGGTATCATAAAGTTATATTTTATGTAAAGAATCTACACATGCTGCTGACCAGTCTTTTATTATATACAACCAGTAAACAATTTCCCCTTAATAGTTCTTCAGGGAGACACACTTAATCTTTAGAAAAAGGCATATCTGCTCTGACTATTAAGGCTGTGAGGAAATGAAGGCCTCACAGACTCAGGCCTTGGCTTCCTCCCACCCACAGAACTAGCCTGATGTCTTGGATACCATCTACTTGAAAAACTGGAAGGGCCCAGATCCAAAATATCTCCCTCCCTGGGTATTACCATGCCCCAAATTCCATCAGGTTCACTCCTTCATGTTCAACGAACTGTTCCAGGAACCTTTATTCAAATGCAAGGACATAACTGAGGTTAACACTTCCAGCTGCTCAGATCACTAACTTCTTAATGGAAACGATTTAATTATAATATTTTTCCCTCAAAACTGGAGAAGAGAAAAGCTACGTGAGGAGATTAGAGAATGTTGAGAGGAGAAAGGGCTCTGACAGGAAGAAGAAAAGGCCCTGGAGGAGGGAGAAATGAGAGGAAGTGAGGAGGAGGAGCTGACTTTAATTAGGACAAACTTGATTCCTGTGCTTCGGCACCCTGACAACTTCCTCATCAACTCAGATCTGAGAAGTGACCCAGCGATTTGGGGGCCCTCAGAAAGTGAGGCAGGTTCTTCATTGTTGCTGCAAGCTTCAAATCTGTAAGACCCTCTTAGAAAACAACATTTATCATCCTTTTACCCTGTATTTCCATATCTGGGACTCTGGTCTAAGAAAATAACCTCTAATACTGAAGAAGACAAACCTTTACAAAGATGTATCTCACATATTCACTCGTAATGAAGAGTCAACCCTCGGTTAACTAGTTTGTGGATTGGATCCAGGTCACAGAAAAAACTCCACACTGGCTAGGGAAAGCTCAGGTCCCAGACTATTTCAACCAAGGTTAATTTGTGATTATTTCAATTGAATATGGGAGGCCAGGGGAGGAGAGCAGGGATAGCAGTCTGAATGTCAAAACTTTGGGAAAAGGTTAAGTAAAATATGTTTACACAAGATGATTATATAAAGACATTATAAAAGACTATATAGGTCCCTTCAAATTCTATTTGTAAAGAGCATACAAAATGCTCATGTTATGATCAATATGCAAATTGGAAATACAGTATGAGCAATTGAGCTCAACTATGTAAGAGAAAACGCACTGAAAAAGACAGCAAAATGTTCACCCTGGGTGAGTGGTTTTCTCTAGGTTTTAGAATAATGGGTGATTTTGATTCTTCTGCTTTTCTGTATTGTATAAAATTTCTACCATATATATATACTAATGTTGTAATGATAATTTTTTCCTTTTTTAATTAAATGTATTGGAGTGACACTGGCTAATAAGATTACATAGGTTTCAAGTGTACAATTCCATGATACGTGATCTGTACATCGCATTGTGTGCCCACCACCCAAAGTCAAATCATCTTCCGTCAGCACACATGTGGCCCCCTTCACCCTTCACTAACCCCGACCCCCAGCCCTCTGGTGACCACCAGACAGTTGCCTGCATCTGTGAGTTTCAGCCTTACATTCCACATGAGTGAAATCATATGGTTCTTAGCTTTTTTCCACTGATATTTCTTTTAGCATGATAGTCTCAAGATAAAATATTTTTATAATAATAACTAACATATATTAAGTCCTTTACATAAGTATTTAACTTGTAAGTTGGCTGCCATTACATCCCCATTTTACAGATGATAAAACTAAGGCTGACTCCCTCAAGGTCATACACCCCGTAAATGGTAGACAGTGATTTGAACCCAGGCATTCTGGTGCCAGTCCCTTCTTTAAATCACTACACTCTACCATCTCCATGATCTTTATTAACACAACAAGACAATGATAAGAGTCAGGATTCTTTATTCTGAGATCTCTTTTAGGCAATTTACCAGAAATACATACAAGCATAAAAATGCTTCCTGGGTACAGCCTGGCTAGCCCTCCCTTCCTGGATCACTTCAGAACTCCCTGCACCCACCTGGGCCTGTGCAAGAGGGAGGCCCTAAAGCAAACTTCATTTGCTTCTGAGTAAATCCACTTCTAGTGCCTACAACTCTCCTCTAGGACACTCTGCCTACCCCTCTGGGGCCAGCTGAACTAGCGGCACCCTCCTTCCATGGGTCCCAATTTTGCCAGTCCCCCTCCCACCCCTGCCCCGGACGACATGGCTACTTCGGACAGTCTGAAGCTAGTCCTGATTCCTACTGTGAAACCAGCTCACCACAGCGCTACAGCAGCCTCCTTTGTGCCGGGCCCCATGCTAGGTGCTTGAAGTAAGAGTATCATCCCCATTTTACAACTGGAAAAAAAAAAAGCTGCAGGGGACAGGTTACATCCTCAAGGCCACACAGCCAATAAAGGACAAACCAGGATTCAGCTGGAGGGGATAGAAGAGAGGGGATGGAAGAGAGGGAGCAAGGGAAGCAAAGCAAACATCACCACTTTCCCTGTTACAGGGAGGACACTCCCGGAACCGACTCACACAATTACAGAGGCTGACAAGTCTCAAGCCAGCAGTCAACCAGGGGGAGACCCGGAGAGCCACAGTGTAGTTTCAGTCCAAAGGTCAGCGGCTCAAGTACCAGGAAGAGCTGACCTTTCGGTTCAAGCGAGAAGACAGGAGAAAAGCCGGTCAGGCACAAGGATCGTGGGAGGGTCAGCCTTTTTGTTCCTTTCAGACCTTCCACTGATTGGAAGAAGCTGCCCACAGTGGGCGGCAGGGGGTGGAGGGGAGGGGCGGCCAATCTGCTTCGCGCAGGCTGCGGATTCCTCCAGAAACGCCCTCATGGACTCGCCCAGAGTACTGTGACCAGACGTCTGGACAAAGAGAACGAACCACCACACCCTCTGACAGGCCCAAATCTGGGAAAAGCTCAGGAAAGAAACGCTCTCTGTGACCAATCCACACCACTCTGGGTGCCGAGAAAATGCCAAACATGGTGCCATGAATGCTACGGTTCCTTAACAGGATCTCACCTGAGTCTGAAGCACATGCAAGGAAAGTACGCAGTCATGTTTGTGGCACTGGACTAGACAGCAGTTTTTTAGTTTTTTAATTTCCTATATTTATGACTGACATGTTGGGGCTTTGTTAGTCCTAACAAAACTGCCCCTCTCATGCAAATCAAAACTGCAGTGAGATGCCACCTCACACTGGTTACAATGGCCATTACCAACAGGACAAGAAATAACAAGCGTTGGAGGGGACGTGGAGCAAGAGGAGCCCTCACTCACTGCTGGTGGGAACGCAGACTGGTGCAGCCACTACGGAAAACAGTATGGAGTTCCTCCAAAAATTAAGAACAGAGTTACCATGTGCCCATAAAATCAATAAATTTGCAGCAAACCCCTCTTCTGGGTAGCTACCTGAAAAATCTGAAAACATTTATTCATGAAGATTTATGCACCCCTATGTTCACTGCAGCATTATTCACAGTGGTCAAGACATGGAGACAACCAAAGTGTCCTTCAGCAGAGGACTGGATAAAGAAGATTGGAAGATACATACCACGGAATACTACTCAGCCATAAGAAAAGATGAAATAGTGCCATTTGGGACAACATGGACGCATCTTGAGAATATCGATCTAGGCAAAATAAGTCAGAAAAAGTCAAGAACCATATATTTCACTCATATGTGGGATATGAAACCAAAAGGAACAAATGAACAAGCAAAAACAAAGGAAAACTTACAGACACAGACAACAGCAGGGTGGTACCAGAGGGAAGCGGGGTTAGAAAGGGTGAAGAGGGTCAAATATATGGTGATGGAAGATTTGACTTCGGCTGCGTGTACAGATGATGTATCACAGGATTGCACACTTGAAACCTATGTAATTTTACTAACCAGTGTCACCCCAATAAATTTAATTTAAAAAATGAATTTTTTAAAAATAGAAGTTAGAAAAAACCGCCCCTCCCAGGACTAGCTAGCTCCTAAAGACAGTGAGCCACGTGTCCAGGAGCATGTCTCTGACAACCAACCCGAAGCCCACATGAGACCCGCCTGTTCGCCTGGCTGTTGCGCCCCAGAAGGAGCGATCCTCTGCCCTCATCAACCCAGGGCCGCACATCGGGCCAGACATCAGACCGCGAGGGCAGCCCCTACACCCCAGAGCGCATGAAAATCCTCCAGATTGGCCATTCCCAAACCTGGTCAGCCTGCTCCCCTTGCCTCACAAAAACCACATATACGTTTTGTCCATGCTTTCCCCTCAAATTTTCTGCCTCCTGAGCAACCTGGGTGTTTCCCTGTGTGGCCCTACGTGGTGTGCCATGCCTCCTGTTCCTAGGTAACTGTGAGGAAAACGACTTCCTTCATGGTGGTCATCTCCCCATGTGCTGGCCCCCCCACACCTAATTAAAACAAGTCCCAGGTACACTTTAACAACCTACCTTAACACTCCCTCACTGATTGTCCGGATGGAAGATTTTACATGCTTTACACAGTTCTGCCCTACGCTTCTCCTTACATGTCCAGTGACCTGTCAGGTGGCATTTTAAAAGTAATTTCATTACATATTATTGTAGAATGTTAAAATTATGTGGGTAAGTGGGCCAAATTCTTGCAACTAAATAACATAGCTACAGTATGATTTTTTAATTAAATAATTACTCCGAAAGAACACAGCACCTGGTCTGCCTTTGTCCCGCTCTATCACCTGCTGTCCTGAAACTTCAGGTAGGTTCTCCACTGAGGAAAGTTTTCACATGTCTTTACCCTTTAACTTTGATAAAGGGAAAGTGTCACCAGCCAGAAGCACTCAGAAAGGTGTTTAAGAAGAGAATCTTCTACAGGATATAAATATACATGCAAATTCAGGTTTATACCCACACTACACTTGTATCAATCATAGAATAGCTAAATCTGCAGAACCAAAAATCAAGAAACATAATCTAAGCTATATTTTTATTTACAGAGTTATTCTCTACATGAATTAAATGACATTTAGCTATGCTAAATGTGTGCATATATCATTACAGAAAGAACAGAGTTCCATGAAACCTTCATGGTCACAATTCTGCTGTATCTAAGAATGTCTCCACAAGCATTCATTGAGCACCTACTACATACAAGGACCTATGCTGATAGACAGAAATTTCCCCAGCCCAGTCCTGGTGCCATGCCCTGCCTATTAGCTTTAGGTGCTAAGGGAAGAATAGCAAAGCTTCTCAGCTATGGATAATGTAGGTCAAGAATACGGTGACCCACCCTGGCTGGTGTGGCTCTGCGGACTGAGCACTGGCCTGCCAACTTAACGGTGGCTGGTTTGATTCCCAGTCAGGGCACATGCCTGGGTTGCAGGCCAGCTCCCCAGTTGGAGACGTGAAAGAGGCAACCAATCAATGTTTCTCTCGCATGTCAATGTTTCTCTCCCTCTCCTTCTCCCTTCCTTCCCCTCTCTCTAAAAATAAATTTAAAAAAAGAATAAGGTGAGCTAAATTGCCAGGAAAAGTTTTTTTTTTTTAATGTTAGAAGGTCTAATTTAAATATTAGAATGTTAAAATTCAAAATGGATTAAAGACTTAAATGTTAGGCCTGAAACCATAAAAACTGTAGAAGAAAACATAGGCAGCAAAATCTCAGACATTACTTGTAGCAATATTTTATCAAATATATCTCCCCAGGCAAGGAAAACAAGAGAAAAAAAATAAACAAATGGGATCACATCAGACTGAAAAGTTTTCACACAGCAAAAGAAAACATCAACAAAATAAAAAGACGACCCACAGAAAGGGAGAACATATTCACCAATATATCTGATAAGGAGTTACTATCCAAAAATCTATAAAAAACTTACAAAACTCAACACCAAAAAATCAACTAGCCCAGTTAAAAAATGGGCAAAGGACCCAAATAGACACTTCTCCAAAGAGGACATGCAGATGGCCCATAAACATAGGAGAAGATCCTCAACATCACTAATCATCAGGGAAATGCAAATTAAAACCACAATGACATATCACCTCACACCTATCAGAGTGGCTGTCATCAATAAATCAACAAACAAGTACAGATGAGGATGTGGAAAAAGGAGAACACTTTGCACTGCTGGTGGAAAGCAGTATGGAGATACTTCAAAAGATTAAAAATGGATCTGCCTTTTGACCCAGCTATCCCACTTCTGTGAATGTATCAAAGGAACCCAAAACACTAATTCGAAAGAACATAAACACCCCTATCCCTACGTTCATTACAGCGATATTTACAATCACCAAGATATAGAAGCGGCCCAAGTGTCTATCAGTACATGAGTGGATAAAACAACTACGGGACATTTACATAATGGAATTCTACTCAGCCATAAAAAAAGAAAATGTTACCCTTTATGACAGTATGGATGGACCTAGAGGATATTATGCTAAGTAAAATAAGCCAGTGAGAGAAAGGCAAATACCATATGATTTCACTCATATGTGGAATCTAATGAACAAACTGAACTGAGTAAGACAGAGACAGACTCGTAGCTAGAGAGCAGTATGACAGCTAAGGAGCCTGGGGAGGGATCAACAAAAAGAAAAAAGGACTCATGGACATGGACAACAGTGAGGCCACTGCTGGGGTGGGAGGGGACATAAGGGGATTAAATGGTAATGGAAACAATACAATAAAAAAGAAAATGTTGCAGAAAAAATGTTTTTAAAATTTGGCTCGGTAAATACTAGAATGTTAAGCGTTGTCAGAGGTGTGCACATCTCTCTTGAGTGGAGATGTGTCCCAGTGCTTTGTGTTTTCCTCCACACCCAACAGTTTTTGAATAAATTAAGTTTTACCTCCATTCATACGTACACATCTGACATGTAAAAGTATTGAACAAATCCATCAACCCATTCATTCATTCCATGGTCTGAAGGTCTGTGTTTCCCCGAAATTCGTATATTGAAATCCTAACCCCCAAAGGTGATGGTATTAGTAGGTGGGACCGATGGGGGTGATGAGGTCATAGGCTGGAGCCCTTGTGAGTGGATGAGTGCCACATAAAGAGGGTCCAGGGAGACCCTGAGCCCCTTCTAATATGCAAGGACACAGGGGAAAAGCATCGGCTATCAGCTGGGAAGAAGGCCCTCGCCAACCATGCTGGCACCTTGATCTTGGACTTCGTGGTCCCCAGAACTGTGAGAAGTAAAAGTCTGTTTTTTATAAGCCACGCAGTCTGCGTTATTTGTTACAGCAGCCCAAACAAACTAAAACTCTTACTGAGATGCTTCACTGGGTCAGGTGCTGTGCTAGGTACTTGGGGAAAAAACAGTGATCGTTTCACGTAAGACCTTGTGCTCACGGAGCTCACGTTCCAGTGGAATGGAATACACATTCATCCCTCTTCCCACCTCTGTTGTGCCCTCCAAAATGCCCCTTCTTGTTTCCTATCTTAGCCATGCCCACATCCCAGCTTCTCTAGTTCCCCCAGCCGGGTTGATTCTATAAGCCTTGTTACCTATCTTGCCCTTGTTGCAACTTTTCTGTTGTCACTCAGTTACTTGTTGGCATTTTGATGCATTTATTTTCCCACAGAGATTGAAACCTCTCGGTGTTTTTGGACACTGGTGCCCCACAGACACGTGGGAAGTATCTGGGCCCTTCTAGTCACCCCCCAGGGTAGTCTAGACGGAAAACCTCTCCAGTCTGCCAAGAGTGTAGCACCGATGCCTCTGGCCACCTTCTCAGGAACAATTGTAGAAAATGGGCACCGTTATCTTCCAACAACTCTAGCATCTCTGGATGAGTGGAAGGGGAGTTGGGTTTGGCTTCCAAAAACCTGGGTTGATATTCCAGTTTAGATTTAACTAGCAAAAGCAAAGTGCAATGTAATCAATATGAGCTGAATGCCTTAAAAGTTTTTGCAAGAGGAGGAATAATCAATGAAAGCTTCGTGGAACAGACAGAATCTGAGCAGGAGGTAAAAGACTAGCAGCTTTTTGACAGCGGAAACACTATGGGAAGGTACACCAAGAGGAGGGAAGAGCATCACATAAACGAATCAAGAGATAGTGACTGCCCTCCAGATCTCTCTCCAGCCCTCTCTGCCCGCTCTCAGCTCTGAGCACTGACCTGTAGGGCAGGTATCAACTGGCCTGCCTTGTCCTCTGGCTGCCAGTTGGGTTCAACCAGATCAGAGTCTGGAAGAAGAGCAAGATTGGGATACTTATTCCTCAGACCCCTCCCTGCTGAGCCTCTAGAAATCACTCCCTCTACTCGCTTCTTCAGGCCCCAAAGCAATACAATGGCTTCCTCACTCTTGGTTCCGCTTAACCTTGCCCACACCTTTGTAAATATTTTGTTAAGCCTTTCTTAATAACATGTTTGAGTGTGCCAACTGTTTCCCAGAATTCTCTGCTGATAAGGTAGGAAGGCCTAGAGCATGTTTGGTCAACAAAAGTCCAACCAGGTATGACTGATGTTGTGAGGAGTAAACAAGAAAGGAACGTCATAGCCCGGTTATAAAGGGTCATGCTACGGACCTGCAGCTTTCTAGTGAAGTGTCAAAGTTTTGAGAAGTGATGGGACAGAGGAGCAGCTTTGAGAAAATGAATCTAGTGTGAAGGAGCAAATTACACTGGAAGAGAGACAAAACCCGTTCTGGAAGTCAGGAGACTAGTGCAGTGGTGCAGGTGTGAGTGATCAGGGCCTGATTAGGTGCTGGCATTAGGAACACAAACAAAGATTCAGGTGAGACAGAGGTAGGGAAAGGGGAATGACTGGATGAGAGGTAGGAAGGGCCCTTGGGAGAAAAAAGTCAAAGTTGACGTCCAGGCAGCTGAAGAAAGAGGAATTACACAGGCAGAAACAGCACAGTGAAGGCAAGGGCCTGTCTGGGTTAGGGTAGGACAGGTTTGAGGTTTGGGAAGTAGAATCACCTAGAACGACCCTCACATAACTGTGGTCAAGGAGGAAGGCAGCCTAAGGTAGATGTCACCTGGGAAGAAGGAGAAACTAGACCAGAAAAGCATATGTAAGCAAAGCATTGGTTTGGGGTCTTAATCCTAGAAAACGTAACCCCAGCTAGGGGTCACAAAGTACCCACCTGCAGGCCAAATGCAGATCAGAGCTAAGTTTTGTTTGGCTCACAGTGTTCTCTTAAATTTTAAATTAGTGCCAACATTAAAAGTTGTGGGTATCTCGCCAAAAAATGTCCAGGTTTTTGGCCTCTCTGATAACAATGGGCCCACACTGTCATGTGTCCACACCCAGCTGAGCAGCCATTGCCCATGCACACATCCTGCATGAGGATCCCGTTCACCCCAGCCCCATGTGGCCTATGTCACTTATTTATGTCACCCACTGGGCCCTGGCACCCATTCTGAGCCTGTGGTCCCCACTAATGGCAGTGAGAGTCCTTAGAAGTTCTTAACAAAACAGATGTCTTCAAAGACACCTTGGGGGAAGTTGAGGATGAATTCGGCTGAGCTCAGCATTTCTGAGTGTGTGCTCTGTGCCGGGCACAGTGCGAGGCACTGCGGGGATGGTGATGAATACGCCGAGCCTGTCTATCCTGTAACAGGAAAGACCGGGAACATGAAGGTCCGTCAGTGGCCGTTGCAGAAGTTCAATCACCAGTGAGGGCTTAGAGCAGACAATGAGAACACAGACAAAGGTGTAAATGCAAAACACACGTTGAAGGAATTTCTATGAAAAATTAGCCGTAAGGGACAAAGAAGGAAGAACGTGAACTATGACTGTGTTCCGGAGGAGAGAAGGAAGACAGGTGTCAGCAATAATGGTACTGGATTGCTCAAAGTGCAGCAAAGGTTCAAAGCGGGGTGAGAGCAGGAAGTGAAAATCGAGTGAGCGGCCCACAAAGGGTTACGCGAGCTGCGCCCTTCCTCTTGGCACAGCTCCTCTTAAGTAATGGCAGCAGTGTGTGTCCCCGCCTGCGTGTTCAGGAGCTGGGGCGCTATTTTGTTAACAAATAAAGAATATGAAGCAATCTCCATTTAGTCCCGTAGGGCCAAGCTGAAACTCTACCTTTGAAGCTGTTTAAATATTATTAAATATTGGCCCTGGCTGGGTTGGAGTGTCATCCCGACACACTAAGGTTGCGGTTTCAACTCCCCAGTCAGGGCACATATAAGAAACAAAAAATGAATGCCTAAAATAAGTGGAACAATAAATTCATGTTTCTTTCTCACTCTCTCTCACCCCCCTCTCTCTTTCTCCCTCTCTCTAAAATCAATAAAATAAAAAGGTAAATATTATTAAAAAGTTGTTTTAATATTAAGCTGTGAAGCAAGGCTTTGGTAGTGGGCCAGGAGCAAGTCGTCCAGGAAACAGAAACAATGATATCCAGCTCCCTAAAGACTCAGGGTGTAGCCACACTGGGCTTCTTTAGTTCCCTACGGGCAAACTGAAGGGATTTTCTTTAAAGAGTCACTGATTAAAGGTTACTAATGAGGATCTGGCAATGAAACAGTAGCTCCCTTTGCTGCTGAGAAATTTTCTGAAAGAGTCCCTGGCCTCCACTCATTTTATAACCAGAGGGCCTTCTCCTGGGGAGGCACTGCCAGTTTCACTAAGTCACGCATTTCTAAGCAGAAAATAGACATTATACTTACAGAAGGAAAATGCTTACATTGCAGCTCCAGAAGCAGAAAATAAGTCAATTGGATTATTTCAACTGAAAGTTAAAGGTTCTGACTGAATTATATGCCTTGTTTTTCTGCTTGCGTTAGCCAAAGGGAGCTTGAACACTCATGTTCTAGTGCATAGATCATCACAGTTCAATTCCCCTTCAAGTTCATCCTTCACTGCTGGCCTCTAGTCAAATACATTGAAGGTTTCTTTTCAAGAGAGGCCTGATGTGGAATTAATTTACTCCCCTCAGTCACACAGCAGGGATCAGCGTGGGCCTTGTCTCCTGAATCTGCTCAGCGGTCACAATAAAATCACGCATCAGCCTCAGGGGTTCCGGGATTCCCACCAGTGCCTCACTTACAAGGAGACTCCAAGGGTGGGGTTTCATTTTAAACAGGCACTGGCCAATTAGTCAGGCATATTATTTCCTGAAAATCAGCACGTGATATTTTAACGCAATGAGAAAAGACTCTTTAATTACACGTTATACATCTGTTGTTTGAAAATGACTGAAGAGATGCCAGACTGAATCCTTTAATGGTTAGGAAAGGTGAGGGGTAGGCTAGGTAAGAGGTGCACCAGGTTCCCTAAGCTCATGTCTTCCCCACGTCTAACCAAACGGCACAGTTCCCCATCCCGGTGAAGTTTTGTCTGAGGGCGCATCAGGAGCCAGGAGACCCAGACTCCATCCCAGATAGTGGCAGGTAGACCTAGTCCTTTACCGTTCTGGGCAGGCTTTCCTCTTCAATGGATAAAGGATTGCACTGGATGGCTTCAAAGGTCCCTTCCTTTTCTAAAACTCTGTGATCCTCTAAATGAGCAGAAAACGGAAATAGAGGTTCACAAGCAGGTACTCAACTGGGAATCCTTGTTCTACTGACATCTCAGATTGATCAGAGCTGTGAATCACTGCAGCAAAGAATGGCAAGGGATTATAACCAGGCCTGCCCCAGGGTCTCTTCCTCTTCTTATAAAGACACCAGTCATATTGGATTAGGACCCCACCCTTTACTGTTTTAGGTCCTATCTCCAAACACTCACATTCTAAGGTGCTGGGGGTTAGGGCTTCAACATATGGACTTTGAGGGGATACACTTTAGTCCATAACACCAGTATTTGCCCTTCCCAAAGTTATGGGCATAGATAACCCCAGTGTGCTCTTAAACTCCTGTTCTTTACAAGTTTGCTCCCCATCTTCCTGCCCCAATGTAGCACTTCTACAGCGTAAGTCACAGGGATGGCTGGCGGGACCTACTTTCCTTTTGCCTATTACCATCCACACTTGTTAGATTGCACAGACTTTTAAGGTTGGGAATTTAAAAGCAACTAACTTACTTCAGGCCTAGTCTCTGCAGCTTCAACCACCTCTCCTATTTACCAAATCTTCAGGGTCCAAAAGGAGTTATGCAGTAGGTGGTAGGGCAGGGAAAGGTGAAAAGAAAAGAGAGAGAAATGTGCGTCTCTGCCCAGGAATACTTCATCATGGGCCTGTCTCCATTCCCCATCAGACATTTCCTGTGTTACAACATCTTGGATTGACAAGCGTAGACACAAGCGAGGCGGAGCAGAAACTGCTGAGCAAAGCAATCCTCCTTCTCACGTTCTCTGGCAGGACACCCGCCCCGGGTTCTTACACACAGACCCTCGAGCCCTGACTGACGTTCCACGTGCTCCAACTCCAGACGAGTTATTTACACATTTGTTCAGCCAGTTTAAAAGCAAAAACAAACAAACAAAAAAGCCCATCCTGTCAAGGGCATATAAGAATCAATAAATGAATGCATAAGTGGAATAACAAATCTCTCTCCCTCACCGTCTTCTCTCTCTAAAAATCAATTTTAAAAAGTCTTTTTAAGCCCAAATTTTAAAGTTACTTCTCAAACCACCAACTCTCTCCTTGATGAATTTTGGTTTTTTAGATTCAGCACAAGCAACCGTCTCCAATCCCCTTATTCATTCTAAAAGTATTTACTGAGTGCATTCCATGTACCGGGATTGGAGATACGATGATGGCCATGAACTTGCAGTCCAGTGAGGGAGGCAAAGAAGTCCTAACAGATGGTACTTATTTCCCCCCTCGGTGCCAGGTGCAGCACTGGGCACCTTAAATACATGGCAAAGCATGATTTTCTCCACTGTACAAAGAAGCGAAGGCACAAAGAAGTTCAAAAGCCAAAGGCACACTGCTCATCAGTGGAAGTGTCAAGACCAGAACCCACGACCCCTAACTTTCAGTGCCCTTTCCACTACCGGGGAATCCTAACTTGGGGCCCATGAACTTGAGTGGGGAAAAATAAACAACTTTCATACCTTTATCTTTCACTCTCTGACTAAAATTTAACACTTTCTTCAATTATATATAGACCCCCTCCCAAAAAAAAAACCCACCCACAGCAATTTAGCCGTACCTAGGACTGTCTCCAATAGAAATCACAGGTGTTTTCTTATATTGCAGGTACTGCCTATATCTTGAAATGTTGTTTATGCTCATTACTACTTCAAAATTATGGTAGCTATTAGATCCGCTGCTAGATATGATTTAATGAAATACACTTGAAGGCATATATTTACTACGTAATAAATTCTTTTCATAGTTAAGTGTTTTAGAATTGGCTTCCTTTACAATACTGTGCCTTGCATTTTACACCTTTAAAAGCACTGCACTGAGAAAGGGTTCTTAAGTCTTCCCATAACAGCTAAAGGGGTACATGGCACAAAAATGGGTCGGAACCCTACATTACAGCGATGGGCAGCCCACACAAACCAGAGGCTCTGCTCTGTGTCTCTGAGCAAGAAGCTAGGCTGGGGGGCCTTTGTAATTAAAGGGACACATAAACAGGAAAGAAAAGAAGGCGCACGAGACCCTCTCTTTCTCCCCTTTACGCCTATGCAGTCCAGCACGTGCCTTAAACGCTCTCCTCCGCCCGTGGCGGGCGCAGCTGGCTCGGGGAGCGCCCATCTGGCCCACGCGCGCGGTCGGAGGGTAAGTGCGTCCGCGCTGTGGCAGGCGGGCCAACGCCAACCTCTGACGACCTGGGGCTGAGCACCCACCGCGCTCCCGACGGGGCTGAGTGACAGTCAACAAGTGGAAGGCGCCAGGAATTCCCACACCGAGACGGGATTCTATGGTTTTTATCTGCCCCTAAGTTTCAACCCTCGGTGCCCCCAAGGCCGGACACTCAAAGAGGGAAGCAGGAGTCCCAAAACCCAAGCTCCAGACAAGAAAGCAAAGAGCTGCGGGTGCTGGGTGGAGAAGAAAAGTGCGAAGCGGGATGGAAGGCGCGCCACAAGTCCGCCGAGTACCAGCTGCGAGAGCAGACCTGGGTGCTTTCGGTCCCCACCGCGCCCCCCGCCCCGAGGGCCAGGGATCGGCGCGGGAAGCCTCTTACCCGGCGGCGAGCGGAGCCTCCGGCCACAGCGTTGGCGCAGCAACAGCTGCGGCTCCCTGCCGGACCTCTGGGCCTCGGCTGGGGCCCCGCCCGCCCGCCCAGGGGCGGAGGCTGGAGGCGGGGAGAACGAGGTGCCCCCCCAGGAGAGGTCCGGCAAGGTCCCGCCGCTGCCCCACCCGGCGCCGCAGCCCGGGCACCAAGGCCAAGTGCAGACTACACCCGGGCTTTGTGAGGGCACAGAGGGCAGAGCAGAGACGCGGGTCCAGCCGGCTTGGGGCGCTGCCCGCGGGGCTGGCTCGCCCTACTCCCGGCACACCCTGGAGGGCGGCCCGGCGCCCTGTGCGCCACGGCGGAGGGCGAGGAGACCACCCGCTGCTCTCCGCCTGGCCCACGAGTAGTAACCGCTTTGCGTAACTGGGAGCGGCGAAGGTGGAGGCGGGCGGTGGGCAGAGGCCCTGCAGGTTCGCGTCGTGTCCTCCCGCGCGTCCTGTACTTCTCACTTGGCTCCCACGGCTGCTCGGGAGACTGCTGTTCCCTCCCGCGCTCATTTCAGAGATCGCGGCCGGGGTCAGGTGGCTCTCAGCCACTGCCCTCCACGTCGGGGTGCGTCATACTTTCATGACTGGACTTTTTCAACTAACCGCTCTTTCCAGGTGGGTGCAAAGTGTAATTACGTGGTTCTCCGCAATATCAGACCTAACAGCCACTTTTAATATTGTTCTAATATAATAATAAAGGGTGCCCCAAAAGTCTTACTGCAACTTGGGATGTGTTACAAGGATGCCCCCAAAAAACACCTTGAAAGTATAATTATTTACGTTCTTTACCTTTATTTTTTGTGCCTTTTGAATTAATTTTTTAAGTTTTTTGTTACAAATTGTTTTCTATCTTCAATCAGAGGGACTCACACTGTATCTATGATAAAGTCACTATGAACACTATAACTACAAATGCAGATGGTAGGCTTTTATTGGTAACTCAGTTCGACCTATAGCATTGCTTCTGTTACATGATTTTCTGAAAGGGGAACAACTCTGGTGAAGAAGCTCTGACCAGAAACAGGAGCCCACACCACTGCAGCTGGGTGCAGCCGCTATGCAAAAACAGTCTGGAGGTTCCTCAAAAAACTAAGAATAGAGTTTCCATATGGCCCAGCAACCCCTCTTCTGGGTATATACCCAAAAAACTTGGAAATATTTATTCACAAAGACATATACACCCCTATATTCATTGCAACATTATTTACAGCGGCCAAGACATGGAAATAACCAAGTGCCCTTCAATAAACAACTGCATCAAGATGTGTAAATATTAAAAAAAAAACATTAAAAAAAAGATGTGTACATATATACAGGGGAATACTACTCAGCCACAAGAAAAGATGAAATGCTGCCATTTGGGGCAACATGGATAGATCTATAGACTATCATGCTAAATGAAATTAAGTCAGCCAGAAAAAGTCAAGAACCATAGAATTTCACTCCTATGTGGGATATAAAAGTGAAAGCATAAATGAACCCAAAAAAAGAACGAAAAACTCAGACACAGACAACAGCACGGTAGTTACCAGAGGGCAAAGGGGTAAGGGGATGGGAAGGGGAAGGGGGTGGTCCAATGTGTGTTGACAGAAGGAGTCTTTACTTGCAGTGGTAAACACACAATGCAATGTACAGATGATCTATTATAGATTTGCACACTTGAAACCTATATAATTTTATTGACCAGTGTCACTCCATTAAAAATTAAAAAATAGCAAAACTAAGCCCTGGCTGGTATAGCTCAGTGGATTGAGCGCGGGCTGGGAACCAAACGGTCCTGGTTCGATTCCCAGTCAGGGCACATGCCTGGGTTGCGGGCCAGGTCCCTAGTGAGGGCCATGTGAGAGGCAACCATACATTGCTGTTTCTCTTCCTCTCTTTCTCCCTCCCTTCCCCTCTCTCTAAAATAAATAAATAAAATCTTTAAAAAAAATAGCAAAACTATATGAAATTATGGTAGAAAAAAGCTCTAAACAAAGTAAGTATAATCTTCTTAGTTTTTCCAATAAATGAATTCCTGGAAATTTCACCCTGTGCAAAATTTCATAGTTGTAATTATCTCAGCTAGAACCCAATTTATTTTATTAAAAAAAATTTTTCATACTTGAGTGTTGTGGCAAGAGGTGGGGGCACCAGGAATCATGCAGGACGTGTGACAGCTGTTGTGTAGCACTGTCCACACAGGACAGAACCCTGACTCCCACCCTCTAAATGCCAAGAGATTCCATCCCAATCACCCTGACAAACAAAAATGCCCTACCCCACATCCCAGCCCCACAACCTCCCTATCCCAGTTAAGAAGTCCTGGTTTACATGGGAAAACTGCAGGCAGGAAAGACCCACAGGAGACACACTGCTTTCTGGATGGTTTGAGGTTAGTGGGTGTGGAATCAGAATCAGGTAAGAAATGTGTCCTGGGCAGATCTCATATGCTGGGAGCTTCTATGTGTATTCCTTCTATTACCTCACCTAAGACCCCTCCTTCTCCTCTGAAAAGCAGGGACTGCTACATCAGATGGCCAGAGGGGGTGGAGAGTTTATTCACTCACTTGTGCCATGTTCTTTCATGTGATGGATATTCCCTGAGTCCCTGCCTGCTATGTGTCAAGCAAGCCCTGTACCTGCTGCCTAGTCATATATTGTTGACAATATCAGACTCAGTTCCTACCCATGTGGGGCTGGCAAGTGGCAAAAGTGTGTTTGGGGTGATGGAAACTAGGAGAAGCATCATTAAGGACAGAGGGGGGAGAGGATGTGATAGGAGGAGCTGGCACTAAGGAACAAACCCCAATTCAACAACATCCTAGAGAATGAAAAGCAAACCAGCAGGGCTTTGGGAAGATGCGCAGGCCAGTGAGGAGGAAGGCCTGGCAACAGGAATTAGGCTGAAATAGAAAATGAAACAGAGAAAGGGACCCTCTGAAAACAGGAAGGGCAGGCCCAGGAGGATGAGCATGGTAAAGAGGTTGATCCTGCAGGTATGTAACTTGAAATAGTGCCTGCTGTTTGGCCGAATCCGCAAGCCCCATCCTCATCCCTTTTCTGTAGCAAATTCTTGGATGAATAAGTAGGTAGAGAAACAGCTGTCACCCCCGGACCCAGCAAACACTCCCTACCTCAGAGAACAGCACAGCCAAGGTGACACCAGCTTCTAAGCAGCTGCGGTGAGACTTGTGGGGAGCTGGGGATGAGTTCCTTCTACATCCCTACTTTAGGGACCAAGCAGCACAGTGTTCATGCTGCCGTGCCACTGAGTAGTCTCAGAACCGTGGTCGGGGGGTGAGGCGGGGGGTACAGCAGACAGAGTATAATGATCATGTATTACGCCAGGTTTCTTAAAGGCAATCCCAGCAACTCCCAAATGTGCTGTTTTCCTGACAGCCACCCTACATATCAAATAATAACATAAATTGTTGTCAGGTGCTTCACAAACTACAAAGGCTCTACCTCAATAAGGATTCTTTGTTGCAAGCAATAAACCAGCTCTGGATAACTTACATAGAAAAGAGAGATTAAAGGCTCTCAGGGGTTCACAGAACCATCAAAATGATGAGGTAATGACAGCAGGAAAAGTGGAAAGAAATCAGGATAGCTCTGCAGAATCAAAAAGCAGAAATCACAACACTGTCTTTTAGCAGGAAAAGCCTGGCCGCCCACGGAACACTCCCACAGCCTTCACAAATGACTCTGGAAGGAGAGACACAGTATAAAGGGAGTGAGAATTCAGGTCCTCAGTGGGAGTGCCCACTGGCCAAATCTGTGCCAAAGGCCAGCGTCACAGCTGTCAGAACAGGGACGGAGCATACCTGGCCCCTGTACTTCCACCAGGAGGCTTCTTATGGATGTTCCCCCAAAATGAGAAAAAGGGTTGAATACTAGGCAGCCAAAACAAAATGAAGATGTCTACTTTAGGCTGCATAAATATAAGAACTTATTATATACATTGTTTTCTACATACGTAAGGGAGGTAGCATAATAGTGCAAACCCTCAGTCCTATAGCAACCAAGAGTTCTGCTAAATCTGTCTGTATCAGAGTGCTAGAGCAAGGGTGTGCGGGGCTCAGGCAGGCTCAGACTCTTCTTCCAGGGGGGTCTCCCAGAACGCAGGAAAAAGTACTGAATCTGGACTCGTCTTTCCCAGAAACTTAGTCTCCAACTCGGTTTTGGGCAACTCTTTTTGCCTAAATTTCCTCATCTCTAAATGAGATAAAAATCTGTCCCCTTCCCTCAAGGATATGCTGGAAAAATAAACACTGTGTCTTTTGGGCCATAAGTACCTCAGAGTATGAGAGACTAGGAAGACCAAAGGTTATCTTTGTATTGTGCACCACTGCTCTCAAAGAGGAAGTATCGCACTGAATCATTAAAATGGCTATTTTCCTAAGTATCTACCTCATAGGGCCCTTTGCAAATTAAATGAGTTCATACAGATAAAGTGACTGGTATCAATACTGTACCTGACATTGAATAAGTACTCAGTATATGGTAGGCAATAAAGGGTAATTACTAAAGTGACTAATATTATAGCTATTGTTGCTATCTAATGTTCAGGCAACTGTTGTAGCAGGTCATGAAGAAAAGAAGCTCAGCATGACTGCTGGGCAAATGGACTAGTATGAACATTGGGCCTGGTATATAAATATTAGATCTAATTTTTCAAAGATGGGAGTTAAGATGTGGAAAAGCTGACTACTCACTGTACAGGCAGATGCACTGCACTGCAAAGTGCCCCTTAGACATGTAATTGAACCTGAGAGTGCACGCAATACTTTCAATAGATGAAGCCAAAAGTGGGAGGCCCCAATCTATCCTCCAGGGCAAACGCTGCTGCAACTCAGAAGCTCCAACAGGCTCTCCAGGGAAATGCTCACTGCCCAGAACCTCAGCTCTGCAACTTCCTGGCTCCCCGAGCTCCCTTCTGGATGGACTTTTCCTGTTTTCCAAACATGCACAGAAAAGAGACATGTGAAGTAGCAGGACTGCTCCCTGCTCCAGGGGTCAGGAAGACCGTCACTCCCCACACTCTCCCCAACTCCTGAGTTTTTCATTGAATACTAACCCTCCAGGTACTTATCCAATGTAAGTTATAAATTTACTGGATTTTTAAGAGTCTTCTGAGACAGCCTGTTTTAGCTCATTTTTGGTGCCTGTTTCCTATCTAGGAACCATTCTGCTGAACCCAACACACGTTTATTGGGTAAAAAAGAGAGTGCTAAGCCCTGGGGAACAAAGACGGACAAGACAGTACCTGCTCTCAGTGGGTATATATTGTTCTTGGAGAGTCGCAGTTTGTCACGTTACGTATCACTTCATCAAAGGGGGCAATCAGTAACCATGACATAAAGTACCAAACGAACTGAGACTGGGAATGACAGGCCTCGCTGCTAGGACTAAGGCAAGTGTGGAAAGCAGTATCTTGAAGGAACCAACACTGACAAAGAACCCACCATCGGCTGTAAAGGAGCCCCTCCCACTCACCAGCTCTTGCTCTGGGTGGTGCAGTACAAGACACAACCAAGGATCCCGAGGTCATGACCCACTCCCACACCTTCTCACTTGGATGCTCTGCTCTATGGGACTCCAGACAGATGGGATTCTATGTGAATCCAGACGGAAATGCCGGCAGAGGCTCTGTGGGCAGGAAAAACAGACAATTCTCATTTACAGTTTGCCTCAGGGCTGTTAATGCTCCCATGTCCTATTATAATAGCATCTGAGAGAGCTGGACTTCTTAGATATCCAAGAGAGTATCACAATGATCCACCATACTGTTGATATAAAGCTGATTGGACAGGACGAGCAAGAGGGGGCTAGTACGCTAAACAGACCAATAAGATGCATGCACCAGAGGACAGGAAATAAACCCCATGATGTCAGAAACAGGCCATTTTACTTACTACCTAGACCTTGAAATTGTTTCTGTCTAGTCACTGACTCTTGTTGAGCTTTCCCCTGGATTTTCCTTTTGGATTTGATCAAAGGGTTAAGCAGGCAGAAAACACCCCGGCTTTAGAATTACCTGGCCCATCTGAGACAGGTAAAAGAATAGGCTGATTTTGTGATATGTGAGAGCACAAAAACCACCTTGCCTCTGGGTACTAAAGGCGACGTCCAGGTCAAAGTAGGTTAGGTGATATGGAGGTTCAAGAGGAAGTGTCCCAGCCCGTCAGTGCATCCCAGAGTTCTCTGAGCAATCAGCAGACAGTTCCAGGAAGTGAACAAGTCCAAGAGGACCTTCTGATTAGTTCAGTCTTCCTCTATAGATATAATGTCTTCTGTGTTTTTCATGATGCTATAATGAAGTCAACTCAAGCATTTAAAATAAATACATAAATAAAATTTTCTATCTAGCCCTTTACCTAAAAAGTTTGCTGGTCCCTGTTATTAAAGATGCTAAGGAGCACGGTCAACAACTGTCTGCCTGATTTGAACCCGGTGCTAAATTGGCACCATTCCCCATCTCCACTTCTTTTTAGTAAAGCCATTGACTGCCCTCCAACCTTGCCTGTTGGGAAGGTAATTATGGCCTCCTGGCTTCTGGCAGTTAAGAGCCACCTCCTCATTTGAACAACAACAAAGTAATTAAAAATAAAAAAGAGCCACCCCCTGCCCTCTAACATCCCACAGATGCTAAGGAGCTCAGTGTGTACACACCTCTCCCTCCATCATCTCTGGCCTGAGTGACGCTGGTGCCGCTCTCACCAGCACACTTGGATGGCTTGGCAAATGGTGTGTCCTGTGTGCCTCTCCTGGGACATATCCCATGGTGGGTCTTTTGGGCTTACATAATGGAGCCTCCAGCACGCCCACTCCCCCGCCACCTCTTTCTTCCTTCCTGTACTATGGTCAGAGTGAAGAAGGCAGGCTGGGGGAAGCCTCTTAAACTGCAGAGCAGGGCTTCAGCTAGGCCAATGGGGAGTCCTTGAGCCAAACTGGCCCGTCAGAGAAGTCCCATGTCCCCCAGGAGTGGGCCAGTGGCTAGGAGCGGCCTGTAGAAAGCATGCCTCAGTGCAAGTGCAGGTAGATCTGGGAGCACGGCAGCTGAGCCCTTGGTCCGTCACAGTAGTAAGCAGAGGGGTGTGAGGCATATTCTCACGGCCACCGTAGGAGCCCAGAACAAAGATCAGGGTGGGCGTGCCACGGCCTGCTTTAACTCCCAGTCTGCATCTTTAATCACAGGTCTGGCCTGTAAGGTGGCACAAGCTGCCACTCAGGATGACACTGCTCTTGGCTAGAGGAGGGCGAGTCAGAACAAGTGGGCTCCGGGGCGACCGCAGAGGGGCAAGGTGACTCATGGGTGCCTCACCTCCTCTCTCCTTGCCATGACACTTCCCAGCCAGGCAGGAAAGGAGCACCTGCCCTCCTTCAGAAGCGATCTCCTCGTGCTGCCCCATTCTGAGAGGGCAAATTCATCGGAGGCCCAGGTTGTGAGGTGAAGGTCAGAAACATCCCATCTGAGATGAGCACATCGGCCTGGATGCTGCCACTGCTCCAAGCAGATGGACTGGTGCCATCATAAGTGAAAACTACAGCCCACGAGCCCGCGATCCTGGAGAGCCACGGGATAAAAGGTGCCTCAGAATGTTAGTTCTGGAGGCATGACTACCCCGGAGGGAAACTGAATTGCTCAGAGCCCTCCAGTGAGAAAATCTGGCTTCTAATCTTACTTGCATTTCCCCCCAAAGCCATAAAAGTGTAAAAGACACAGAGCTGATCATAAGCTGAAGACCCAGAAATGCAGATTCAGGGAGGAACCAACAAAGAAAGCTCTCTCGAGGTGCTGACGGTGGTGGTGGAATGTCTCTAAACAGCCATGATGGGAATGTCCTGGCCACTCCGAAGCTGCTCACTTCTCCCAGCAGCTCGGCCTCGCTTCCGTCTGCTCCAGCATCAGCATCATCTCGAGGCAAGGCTCCTGAGCTGCATCTTGCTCAGATCCAGCCTCACTGTTGGTTGTTTCTGCCAGACAGGTGTGGAACTTCACAGTCAGCCTAGAAATAAAACTGCCTTGCAGGAAAATCAAAGAAGAGTTCTGGGCACTCTTCCCACTAGGCGCTCTCGTAAACGGGACACTCATGCCTCCTCCGCTTCTGTTCTTCCAATGTTATCAGACTGGACTAAAAGAATTAGCAAGTGAGGTGGTACATCCATATAATTCCCTATCATCGCTATAGTTTTATCAAAATATTTAAAGTGAAGTTCCTGAGATCTATTTCTATCTCTGTTCCCAGGGTCTCCAGCCTAAGAAAACAGTCTAGCAAGGCGGTAGCTTTGGGTTTCTTTCCAGAATGGAATCCTAACCCCACCACTTGAGTTGTGTGATCTGAGCAGTTACTCAGACTCGATGTGCCCTCATCTCTAAGTGTCTCTTCTGTAAAATGGCAATGAGAATATGACCTCCCAAGGCTGCTGTGACGAGATAACCTGTGTAAAGCACCCGGCATAAAACAGATGCTCAACAGAGCTGGGGCTCTGAATTTTAGGCTTGGGAATGAGCTAGTAGTAGTTGTGGGATTAGAAATCCAGGCAGAGACGAGAATACTCTACCGGGGTGTGCTACCCATGGTCCACAAGCCACATGCAGCCCAGGGTGGCTATGAATGCAGCCCAACACAAAATTATAAATTTATTCAAAAACTTTTTTTTTGTTCATCAGTTCTCATTAGTATTTATGTATTTAATTAATGTGTGGCCCAAGATAACTCTTGTTCTTCCAGTGTGGCCCAGAGACGCCAAAAGGCTGGACACCCTGCTTCAATTGGACAAAACAAGGGAAAAAGCCCAGCAAGCAATGACAACAAGGTGTGCAGCTGGCAGCAAGACTGCATCTGTGCCCTGGTCACTGTTACCTTCTTCCTTGAATTCCTGGTTTAGCGGGCATGGAAATACATAGATTCCTATGTATCCTTATTATTTAAGGATACACATCCTTATTATTAAATTAGATAATGCATAGTAAAACACTTTGAAAAGCAGAACATGCTAGAGGAACCTAAAAGACAATAATAATGTTAGATTCTTATAGTGCAATAAATAGCGATCTGTCAAGGTTATCTCATTAATGGAGAAAGTAGGGGATGTAAGGGTGGTATTGTGAAATATTTATGGAAAACAGGAATCCAGTCCAGTAATTAAGTCCCATAGGAACCCAAGAAAACCCACCACCCAAGTCACACTGAGCTATACAGAAAACCACTCAGGATCCAGCGTTTTGAGGGGCCTGATGACCTTATCCCCTTTCAGAAGTAGAAGGTCATAGATCCTACTCCTGCCACTAAACACTCAGATGTCCTCTGTCTGCTTCTGCATCTTCTCAGTTCTTTAATTACTTAAGGGCTGATTCTGACTGAGTGTTCTAGTACATATTCCCAAGACAGTCATTGACTAAGCCACTGGGATTGTCCCCATAGTCCCCATCTCGGCAGAGTTTCTCCTGTCAGGCAGACTTTTCACCAGTTAGACCATGGGTTGGCTTCCCTTGAGCCAGGTGCCCAACCCATATCCTACCAGCTAAGACCTAATGTGGAAGAATAAAAATGCACAACTCCTAGGGCCTTTGCCCCCAGAAAAATCTTTGGCCTGTAATAATTTTCCATAGTCGATGGTGATAGATTACATGATTGGAAAAGAAAAAAATAAACAAATAAAAATTAAAAATCTTAAGCCCAACCTCAAACTAAAAGACTGAAAAAGTTAGGAAAATGTAGTTTTAAACATTATCAAATCACTTCAACATCAATCACTTTCAAACATCTCACTGTTTAAACAAAAGTTCAGACCACGCAGAAAATCTTGACTTAACTTAAAAAATACTGTATATAGTAGTTGAAAACGCATAGGCCAAACTACATTAAACTAATCCAGACAATACAGAATCTGTAGGCCTGGGGGAGCCAAGTTCCACAAGATGGCAGCATTATCCCATCTACGCTTTATCAGGCTGCGTGCACTACGGTTAAGCAGGCTCTGCAAGTGCCCTACTCTTCCTTGAAGCTGCTGTATTTTTAAGCGGCCTGGACAGCCCCTAGTTGACAGAGAAGGTGTAAATCTAAACGATAAGCGCGGCATCCATTTTTCAGCTGTCCAGAATGCTTGTTACCTCTGAGTCCATTTGATTCCCAAGATCTTGGGACTGGCTACCATTTTTCTAATTGAATATGTAATTAGGCACGGAAGCAGAGGCTTGGACTATCCACAAACCATGTTTGTATTGCAGGAATTTAATCTTTTTATTGTAATATTCCTTATTTAACATTTGTGTTATCTAGTTTTCATTATAGCTATTTTTAATGTCTGTATCTCCTCCTGGATTCAATGTGATTTCAAATGTGATGATTAATTTTGTGTAGCGACTTGGCTGTACCACAGTACCTAGATATTTGGTCAAATGCCACTCTAAACATCTTTTAGATGAGAGTAACAGTTAAATTAGTAGACTTTAGTGGGTCTCAATCAGTTGAAAGCCTTTACAGAAAAAGACAGAGGTCCCCTGAGGGAGAGGGAATTCCGCCACCAGGCTGCCTTTGAACTCAAGCCGGAACATCAACTCTTTCCTGGGTCTCCAGCCTGCCAGCCGGCCCGGATGATTTTGAAATTTTCGGCCCCCACAATCATGTGGGCCAACTGCTCAATCTCTTTCAATCTCTCTCTCTATCACATACACACATATGCTATTGGTTCTGTTTCTCTGGAGAACCCTGATTAATGCACCAACAATAGGCCAGGCCCTACCGCATTATGGAATAATAAGATAATTAAGAAATATCCTTAATCCTGGGGGACATGGGAACACATAACTAATACTATAAGTGCTAAGGCAAATGCATTAAGTACTATGAGAACACAAGAAAAAAGAACTTTGGGAGGTGGTTTGGAAAAATTATGAAGCAGTGACAGCTGAGTTGCAAAGAATGAACAGGTGTCCAATAGGCAGATAGCACAGGAGGAAGGACCCTAAGCGGTGGAAACCCTGTGAGCAAAACTACACATGCACAAAGGGGCAAAATAAGAACCACCCCCATGTGGGTGTGACTTCAAGATACTATGACATAGCATCCAACAATTCTTAAGCTTTACAATTTTGTTAAGGGCTTTTATATGGAGATCATAACACCTTAAAATCTTAAGAAGCCAGAAACACTTATCCCAACTTTACAGTTTAGGAAACTTAAGTAACAGGGTTCAAGCAAGTCCATGGCCCCAAATCAAACAGGAATATAAACCACAGCAGTCTGACTCCAAAGTCCACGATCCTAACCATAATATTACTATATATACTATATAGCAATATACTATAAGGCCATATATACTATAAAAATTTTAAATTTTATGGCCAAAGCAGAAGCCAGGAAACTTCAATTTCCCCTGTTGCTTAATATTCCCTGCGCAAAGTGTTCACTACACTTCTGTCTTTTCCAAAGTCCTAGTAACAGTCCAGCCTAGTACACAGGTGAGCAGCACCCACATGCTCTGAGTGGTTTTCAGCCCCATTCTTATTGAGATTTGAACATTGCAGCTTTCAGAAGCACATTAGGAATTATTTATGATCTAAACCAGAATGAAGTGACAGAAGGGGGCAACCTTATCCTAAAAATAGGTGAATTTCATTAATTTATTATTCTTTGCATGCCTATAAATCTCCCTTACTCAGGGTACACAAGATACATTACCGTTCCCTTCTACTTCATTCTTTGCCTTTCCTTTTCTCTTTCTCAGTCATCACCCCCATTCCACTCCAAATTTTACCTGTCTTCTCTCTGACTGCCTCGCCTTCACACTGTATTTCTTTGGAATTTTTGCTTTCAGTGTTTTTTAAACTAGTCATAACTGTCTCCCTTGACTACTTCCTTCACTCCCTTAATGGCTTTGAAAATAAACCTAGTCTCACCCAAATGGCCTCATACATGCTAAAGAGCAAAGACAAAATGAGTAAGCTAACAGCACAACAAATCTTAAACATCTGTCAAATTGGTACGAAAATAATGTCTGAACAAATACACAATGTAGAAACTATCTTCATCCAAGTGGAAAACCTAGAAACTAAGTAACTGGTGTTACCATGTACACAGAGAGGTTTGGAGGTTTAATAATTATTGGGTCATTGCTTTGGAGGAAATCATGCATGTGTGTGTATACATACACACATAACAAACCCAATCACGGGAACACATTTATACAAAATTCTATGAGAAATTTATGAGAGTTCATGTTTCCTCCTAAGGTCACCAACAGAAGTCCCTCTCCCAGGGGTCCAAGGATTCCCAAATTAAATAAATAATAATAATGAACATGACCTAAAATATTCTATTAGTTGGGGTTTTCCATTATTTATAGGCTGTAGATGCAGGGATCCATATGAAGCACTTTCTATCTACCAAACCGCTAATAATAGCTATTATTTTTATTCTCAAATAAAAACTTTATAAGTTGGGTTATTTCAACTAGAATCTTCTCCCAACACTTTCTATCACTCTCTGAAAAACTTTTCAGGTGCGAACTAGCATTAGGGGACACACGGCCCGGAGAACATTAAGAGGGACGTGAAAGGAGAGGGCAGCAAAGGAGTGGCAGGGTTGAAACCACGTCCCTGAAGGCAAGGGCACAGCGCTGTGAACATAGCACTGCTTGATCGCGACTCTGTGTGATTCAGGGGCCTTTTAAAACAAATGTGTAAGAAGTCGTCCTCATTTTATAACCTCAAAAATCAGACAAGTACATGAGGGTTTATAACTGTCATATTTATAAACGATCCACACAAAACTCACGGAGGACACAATCCATGTTACATTCCACATCTATGTATCTACATGATAACGTCCTACAAAATCAACTTCCATCATTTTAGTTCAGTACATGTGATACAGTTTCCAAACAAAGGCAATATTTTTCAACTCAAAAACCAAAGGCAATTTTTTTCAGCCCAAGTACCAATTCATTATTTTGTGTAAAAATACAGTAAGACTAATTGTAAGGGTGCTGTCCAGGTTTAGTAAGATATGTTTCTAAGCTACTGAAATACAGCTAAAGTTAGATTTTAAATACCAAGGTAACAGTACTTTGATTTACAATTGACCTAAAAATAGTGGATGCTAATATATATTGTCAACACTTTAAAAATCTTCAAAAGTAAAATAATACAACTCTAAAAGTATATGTACATTGCCATTTATTCAGTAAACACGATTTATTTTAATGCAGGTCCCAAAAAGTTCAATTAATTAACCAGAGTTCTTTATTTCCTGTTTGCTATCTATTTCACTCTTAAACCTGACTTTATATCAAAAGCAGCAATTCAGAATTTATTTCACATTTATACAAAACGTGAACAAGATTTTCACATTTATTTCATAAGATTAATCCCAAAAGTTACTGGATGTCTTTTTAAACTATTTCACTCTTTATAAATATAAATCACTAAATAGTCTAGACCAGTGTAGGGAGCTCTTTAACATTTGCATGGGGTCCCACCTCGGAACTAATGAGTAAGAAGCTTCCTGAATGTCTGGGGTTTTGGTTTTTTTTAAGTTCCCAGGTGATAATGATAGGCAGTCTAAGAGGAGAACCTCTGACCGAGACCACTGGACCAGTGGTTCTCAACTTTTAAAGTGCATGTATTCACTTGAAGAAACTTTTTTTAAAAAGCAAAACAGATTTGCTTCAGCAGATTAAGAGTGGTGTCTAGGAACCAACATTTAAATAATCATTGCAGAAGATCCACAGACCACTCTGAGAAACAGTGCCCAGCCTTTTTCAGATTGTAAATGAGTACATTCAGCAATTCAGGCAACATGCAGCCTTTTAAAATAAAATATATTTATATTCTTAACGTAAGGTCAAAGTCAAGTGAATTGTGAGATTTAAACCTTTAAACAGACCAGCTCTTAGCACTCAACTTAAATCTAATGCCTTCTCCATCATTAATTATCCTGATATGCGACCAGAGGTATTGATTCCAGCTCATCAAAAATGTAATGTGGATTATAAAAGATACCCATTCTAATCAAATACCTTTACAGATTCTATACAGTCTCTATGTAACAGACTGGAGACCAACTGGATGTTAAAAAATACTAAAACAGTAAATAATATATTCTCAGTCTTAAACAATGAAACTTCATATTTCCCTCATAAGTTTCTACTTATAATATTGGGGGGGGGTGGAATCTAGAAAACACTAACAGCATCATGCTACCTCTTCTGTGAAGAAGCCATTTACCAATTATCCACAATTCTTGTCATTATCTATAAAATTGGTAGTTGGTATCGATCATTCTACTTTAAGAATTTGTTAAAAGCACAAAAGAAGTAACCACATGTAAGGCCACACAGCAAATCAGAGGAAAGAACCAGCGATTAGATTTTCCACTTGAGAAGTTGAGCGCACTATCTTATCAGCTTGGCAACCGTATCTCAATGTGCGATGACTCTTACTAAGTATTATAAATATTTAAACATATTTGAGTGTGTGACAGCTTTACCACCACCTCTGCCAAACTTTAGGGAAAGCAACCTACTCTGAACTCAGAAGGTGCACAAGAACTAAACAGTGAACAACGCTAGGAAGCCAAGTGTGCGGTTAACAGACTCCATCCCGCATCCTGCTCACCTGTCCTCGTCTAAGATGCGATCATTTATTGTACACACATTTTTCTATCATGTTCTTCGCAAAGCTTATACCACCTCTTTTCCAGCAGCATATGTGATTAAATGTGGCGTTTTTTCTTACCTCGGCAATGAAAAGGCAGTTGCCAAAAACCAGCATTGCATTGCCAAATAATAAGTTTTAACCATTTAGGGTCTAGACTATTAAAAAACAATCAAACCACTTTCCATTTTATAAATGATTCAAGGCCAAATGAATTTATAATACATTTTAAAATTAAGCAAAACAAAAGTTGAAAACTTACCCATAAATATCCAAACCAAGTGACATTGCGTCTTCTACTTAGGGGAAAAAAAAGTAGCTTCTTAAATGGCTAAAATGCACATACAGAGACAGCATTCCTGGGGAAAGGACCTCAAAACAGGACACGAAGTGAAAGGCACTACCTTAACTTCAGTCTACACTTAAGTCGTCTTAAATCCAGAGAACATGGGGCAGGGGAAGGAAGAATCAACACATTCAACTTTTCATGTCCTTTTCGCTGGTTTGGCGGTTAACTGCTTTTCTCTTTCAAATTCCTTCTCTCGTTGCTGCTCCCTTTCCAACTCTTCTTTCTGCCTCTTCTGCTGCAGTTTAAGTGCTCTTTTCTACGTCCAAAAATTCAAAAACCAAGAGAACGGTCAAGGCTTATAGGTTAGGGCCTAACTTAACAGTGCTTTGATCTGAGGTCATCAATACACATTTATAAATTTCATATTTAACTTTTAAATTCATTCTGGGTCATTTAAGGTCTCTTTAGAAAAAAAAAACAATGTGTTACTCCATTAAATGAGAATTGCAGTGACACAGTCAAAGAACGTGAGCCTACCAGCCCAGCTATTAGTAAAAAGACCCAGAGTGGAGTTCCAAAGAATGTTTTAAAAGAAAACAATAAAAAACAAATTTTTTTTAATTGTACCATGAATTAAGTATGTTATTGTATATGGATATGTGAGAAGTCAGAAAATGAGGACTGAAGAAAAATAGACAGTTAAACCTCCACTGTTATAAAAAATACAAGAGATCCTTCCAACTCACTTTTAACTTCGATGTCTTTTCATGAAGCATCAGCATTTCTTTTCTTATGTTCACCAGCTTGGCGTGATAGTGTTTCGCTTCAGTGAACTGACCGTGGAAAAATAAACGAAAAGCCAAGTTAAAACAGACTGAAATAGCAAAATGGATAAATAAATCAATGCCTAAATGACAATTCATCCTTCCTAAATTGGTCAAACTTTTTAACGCCTTAATCATCTCCACAATTGAATTCCAATATTTACATTTTATTTACACCACCAGTAGAATTTTGAAAACACTTGATGCAGTTCAGATTGATAAAAAGTTACTAAACATGAAATAGATATTTATGATATCTATGATACAGATAACATTTTGCTTTAAAAACATGCAATACTACCCTAAAACTTCAGTAAGGCCACCGAATAATGCTCTCAGTTTCATGTGAGAAAAGGAGAGCTCTCCCTACTGCCGGCACAAGGGGAAGACCAAGCCAGGACACACAGGACAGTCTGCCATCAGGAAAAGCCACGCGGTGGCCAGAGGGCCCTCAGAGGCTGTGGGCTTCTGAAGTCCGACCAAGCCAAAGAACCTCTGGGAGGACATTTTCCTTCCCAAGGAGTTATAGGTGTGGACTTTCTATCTCAGCCAGAAATGGCAGAAAAGGAAAAAATCACCACATTCTCAGACACGCTAACAGAAAGAGAAGACGAGGTAACAAAAAAGACAGTGTCGTCAGAGAGGTTAGCAGCCTTCACGCAGGTCTGCACGGAGTCATGGTCTGTGGCGCTCTACAGCTTACAGACCCCCTGTCTCTCTGAACCCTCCGGTTCCAGTTCCCAGCCGATAATCACAACTGCTCTGGGGCTGAGAGAAGACAAAAGAGGAAGACTTCGTTTCTGCCCCCTCAGACAGAAACAACAGTATTGTATCTGGGTGGTTCATTTATCATCGCTACATCCAGCAAATATTCAGAAGTCAGTGGAGCCTTGTCCGCCTCCTTCACAGGAAGTCGGGAAGGACGAGCAGAACACACAGTATTTACCACCTCAGGCCTCTGCCTGATGCTAGAGAAGATGAACTTTCTTTCTGATTGTTACAGAAGGAAATCATTAATAAGCCACCATTTGTCCAATGTATAAAAGTCCATGAAATTATGTAAACCAAGCTATTTGTGCTGTTCATGGTGAAGAGAAAGGTAGTCCTAAATTCCTAATTTTTGTTAATTCTTGTTTCTTAAAATAGAGTATCAGTTCCCCTCATCAAAAAGCTATAAAGCTTCTGATGAATTTCAACTACTGCCATTTATATTGAAAGATATAAAGCATCTGTAATGACCGTCAAAAGTCTGTTTCAGCATTAATCTGTTGTAACGTTATTAAAATACCACACAATTAAATAAAATTTGAATTTAAAAAACCATGTAATTGATAGAAAGAGATGTACTTTCCTAAGGGGAAAATTAGTATCCTCAAAGTTTCTTTCTTTTAGTATCATTTATAAAAATAAAGATCTATTCCAGACTTTCATAAACAAGTTCTATTTCCTATCACAAATTCAACATTTGAAAGATAACAATTCAAAATAACAGACATTCCAGTAAAGTATATCAAAGTTTCCTATTAAAAGATATATTCTAACCTTTAAAAACTAGAGGACAAGATCCCAAACATACATACGTACAAAGTTGGGAGGATAAACCTACCTATTTCTAAAACAAGATGTCTTTAAGCTGTGTCAACTAATACTTACCAAAGCATTAATATCCAACATAGAATGACATTCTTTAAATTTTGAAATCTCTTGTTCCAGTGTGTCTAACAATACAACTTGGTTCTGTCTGGAAAAAAAAAAAAAAAGCACACACCCAAAGTAAACATTCCGTACTGTAAGTGCTGGTTCATTAAAAGTGACCACGTTCATCTCGGTTAATGTTAATGGCAGAAATTAAGTGGGAAACTTACTGATTCTTCAAGGCTTATTTGGATTAGTATAATCTCTTTCAAAATAATACTTCAAAGTCACATTCTAAAAGCTAAATGTGTTTTTTATTTTTGCCTCAATTTCAGATTCTAGCAACCAAAATCACCAAATCATTTAAAATCATTTTATTAATTATTACTTTTAACAAGTTCCTGTATTATCCCAAAGAGTTTTTTATACTATCTTGCCCAAGAAACCTGATGTTTTATATGTATATTAAAATTGGAAGAATACCACAAAGTAAATGAGCAGCAGTGACTTTTTAGATTACAGTTGGGAAAAATGCCATGTCAAGGGTAAGTCTAAAGGAATAAACAGGAAGATGAAAAAAAAAGCCTAGGAATTATAAGATTCCCCTACCAATAATCAGTTCTGTGATCTTAGAAATTTTAGTTTATTTCTCTGGGCCTAAATTTCTTCATTTATAAAGTGAAGTCAAACAATGTAATTTCAAAGGTTCCTCATAAAAATTCTGATTCAAAACCTTCTACTGAGAAAGAGAAGCCAACTTTCCTAACATACTTCTCTAGATCAATCAATGCTGGGGTCACAGGAATAAGTGACATTGAGGGGTCACCTAATTCAATACTTTAAAGAATACCATTGACCAAAAAAATATGTCATGATTTGCTTGCAAAACTCTGCTGTAAGAAAACAATGATGAGAAAAAGAAATAACAATGAGGAGACCGAAGGGCAGTTACAGCATGTCCACCACCCGGCACTGAGTCCGGGAGACCCCAGGGTCTGTCCCTTTAGCTCCGACCACAGGAGGCGAAACAGAGAACAGTCGAGAGGAAAAGCCAGCACGCTGGGGACCTGAGATAAGCAGGAAAGCAAATAGAGGCTGTTACTATGAGAAAATATTATAGAAAAATCAACAAAACCAAAAGTTGGTTCTTCAAAAGATCAATAAATAAACCTCTAGCCATATTAATAAAGAAAAAAAGAGAAGATGCAAATTACTAACATAATTTAAGGAAGAGGAGTCATCACTACTGATCCCATGGACATTAAAAGGATAATAAAGGAATACTTTTCAACAACTATATCCGTAACTTTAATAACTTAGATAAAAATGGCTACTTCCTTGAAAGACACAAACTACCAAAACTCACACAAGGCAAAATGTAATCTAAATAGGCCTATATCTAATAGCAAATGGCACCAGATATTAGATGTTGGTCCTTGAACTTGCATAAGAAATAATTCAGAGCCAAGAACTCAAATACAAGTGAAAGCTTATTTAGAAAGTCACAGAGGTAGAAGACATGAGCCATAAAAGGAAGCCAGGTGGGCTGCATACACTCAGGAAACAAGCTACAGAGGCAAAAGGAGGGACCTTACAGCTTAGAAAAAGAAAGCAAAGGTAATGAATGAGCCTGGGGGAAGAAAGGGAGAAGGAAAGATGCAGGTGTGTGAAAGGGAGAGCGGGGAATGGGGGGGGGGGGAGATACGTGAGGCAGAGGGGGGGAGGGCACCTGAGGGAAGAAGGGGAGGGAGAAAGGCGTGGGCATGCTAGAGAGAGAGAGAGAGACCGAGAGAGCACGCGCAAGTGAGCAAACTGGGTCCTTCTTATGTGTTTTCATCTGTTTCCTAAAGGTGGGAATTTTAGGGAGAATCTCAATAGAATATTAATCAGTTTTCCAGGTGTGTCCTTCAGGGTCATGGTGTCTACTGATTGGTCAGTGCCAGCGCAGGAGTCATTAGTCAATGCAGCTGGTCCTGATGTCAGCTTCATCTGGTTTGGCTGCTTTTCTGGGCCTGCAGCTGCAACACAATAGTGGCCTAGATGTTATCCCTAGTTTGAGCAAAACTGTCTAGTGGTCAACAAGACTCAAGGCTTTCTTCCTGATGCGGGTTAGAACCTCATCGTTAGAACCTCATCGTCCTGAGCGCTTAACGTTCAGGGAAGTGGTCTCATAAGGGCTTGTATAGGAATCATATGGGGCTCTTCTCCGGCCCCTTTGTTCCTCCTCTAAGGGAGGGCATGCCAGGTCGAGAAAAGGTCAGAGGAGGGTTTACCCCAAATAACTAGCAATATGCTAGGGGAAGAAAGGTCACCATAGGGGCAAGGTCCCGCCCTACAATGCTTGTTTTCCCAGTCTTGCTAGGCACTCGGGCTTTCCATCCTGGGTCCTGGTCACCTTCTGTACCTGGCTTATCATCCTACTCTGCTCATGTCTGTTTAACAGCCTACTGTATCATATTAGAGAAACTGAATTAATTGCAGAAATGAAAGTGTCAGGACCAAACAGAAGTAGAAGGCATGTTTCCTATGAGGCCACCATTACCCTAAAATCAAAACCAGATAAAGACATCACAAGAAAGGAAAATCTGTAGACCAACGTATTTCATGAACACAGATGCAGAAATCCTCATAAGATATTGGCAATCAAATCCAACAATGTATAAAAAAATTATACACCACAACCAAATGGGATTTATTCCATGTATGCAAAGCTGGTTCAATATTTGAAAAGAAGAAAGCCAAAGAAGAAAAATCACACGGTCCTGTCAGCTGATGTAGTAGGAGTATTTGACTAAGTCCACCACCATTCATGATGAAAAACACTCTCGACAAACTAGGGAGAGAGAGGAACTTCCTCAACTTGTTAAAGAACATTTTCTTAAAAAACTATAGTTAACATCACATTTGTAGTAAAAATCTAGATGTTTGCCCCCTAAAATTGGAAGCAAGGAAAAGATGTTCATTCTCACTACTCCTTTCAATACCACACTGGAAGTCCTAACTAATGCAATAAGAAAAGGAAAGGAAATAAAAGGTATACGGATTAGGAAGAAAGAATAAAACTATTTTTGCTCACAGACGACATGAATGCCTATGTGGCAAACCCCAAAGAATCAACAAAAAACCTCCTGGAACTGGTACGTCAGTATAGCAAGGTTTCAAGACCCGAGGTTAATATACAAAAGTCAGGTGCTTTCCTATGTACCAGCAGTAAACAATAACCCCCTCAGATGAAATACTTGGGTATAAATCTAACAAAATTTGCACAGGCTCTATATGTAAAACTCTCAAGAAAGAAATTTTAAAAAGATGTAAATAATGGAGAGACATTCAAAGTACATTTACCAGTAATAAAACTCTTAATATTATGGTATCAATCCCTCCCAACTTGATCTAAAGATTCAACGCAATCACAATTGAAATCCAAGCAAATTACTTTGTAGATACAATAAACTGGTTCTAAAATTAACACGGAAAGGCAACGACCTAGAAGAGTCGATGCGTACTGAAGAACAAAGTGGAAGACATACACCACGCAATTTCAAGACTTATAAACTACGGAAATCACGACAGCATGACATTGGAGAAAGAACACACTCATTCATGGAACAGTGGACAAAGCTCTTAGAACCTCACAAATATAATCAATTGCTCTTCGGCAAAAGGACTAAGATAACGCAGTGGAGAAAGAAGAGTCGATTCAAAAGCTGGTAAAATAAGAACTGGACATGCAAGACGCTAACCTAGGCACAGACCTTCCACCTTTCGTAAGAACTAACTGAAAATGGATGATAGATCTAAATGTAAAATGTAAAATTCCAAAACTTGTAGAAGAAAACACAGGAGAAAATCTAGGTGACCTTGATATAGGGGCTAATTTTTACATGCAATACCAAAAGCATAATCCAATAAGGACTTTTAAAATTATACACTTTTGCTCTGTAAAAGTCACTGTTAAGAAAATGAAAAGATAAGCCACACACCTGGAGAAAATGTTCATTAAACACATAAAGACTTGTATCAAAAATATACAAAGTAGTTTTAAAAAACAACAATAAAAAAAATCCAGTTTAAAAATGGGCAAAATACATTAAAAAAGAATGAAATCTTAATCATTTATGACAATGGATGGACCTAGAAGGTATTATGCTAAGTGAAATAAGTCAGAGAAAGGCAAATACCATATGATTTAACTTACATGTGGAATCTAAGAAACAAAATAAACAAACAGAGCCCTGGCTGGTATAGCTCAGTGGATTGAGTGCAGGCTGCAAACCAAAGGGTCACCAGTTCGATTCCTAGTCAGGGCACATGCCTGGGCTGCAGGCCAGGTCCCCAGGGGGGCCACGTGAGATGCAACCACACATTGATGTTTCTCCCCATCTCTTTCTCCCTTCATTCCCTTCTGTCTAAAAATAAATAAATAAAATCCTTAAAAAATAAATAAACAAACAAACAGAAACAGACTCATAGACACAGAGAACAAACTGATGGTGGCCAGATGGGAGGGGGATTGAGGAGCTGGGTAAAATAGGTGAAGGAATTAAGAAGTACAAATTGGTGGTTACATAACAGTCACAGAGATGTAAAGTACAGCACAGGGAATACAGTCAATAATATTGCAATTACTATGTATGGTGCCAGGGGGCCACTAGACTTATCGGAGGATCCCTTCATAAATTATATAAATGTCTAATCACTATGCTGTTCACCTGAAACTAATATAAAATAATATTGAATGTCAAGTGTAATTGAAAAATAAAAAAAGAGACAGAAAACAGTCACAGAGATATAAAGTACAGCATAGGGAATATAGTTAATAATATTATAATAACTATGTATGGTGTCAATTACCCTTTATTACCTAAAGTTAATATAATAGTGTATCAACTGTAATTTAAAAATAAATTTAAAAAGAAAAATAAACACATATGCCCTGTAAACAAAAATATAATAAAAATATAAAATTTTTTTCAATGACCTAAATGAACATCTGCTGTATAATCATGAATTTGTCTGATCTTTGTCCCAGGTTCCTGGCATATCTATTCTAAAACTCTTGGAATTCCCAAAAAACAGGAGGAGTATCTTTGTTATTCATGAGCCCCTTGGATCACACCTGATTATGCTGATAAGGTGACTTATGGTGGGCCCCTGGAGCTTCGAGATCGGGGCTGGTCATGCCGGAAACATCACCCCTGTGGTCAGAGGGTTCGGGATTTGAGCCATGTAATATCAGCACATTCTCCAAGGAAGGGAAGGGGCCTGGAGAATGAGTTCAATTATGTGGCCGATGATTCAATCAATTATGCCTATTTAATGAAACCCCATTTAAAACTCTGGACACCACAGCTAAGTAGAGCTTCCTGGCTGATGAACATATCTGGGCGGGTGACATACCCTAATTTCATTAGGGGAGGGCACAGACGCTCTGCATTTGGATGCCCCCGGGGCCAGCCCTATGTGTCTGTTCATTAGGCTGGTCCTGATCTGTGTCCTTTATAACGAAACTGTGATTGTACCTTTCATGATCCATTAAGTCTAGAGACTCTGGAAGAAAGTTCCAGAAAATATTTAGCTACAATTTAGTGGGGAAAAAAATGACTGAATTTCCTTTCCCTGGAAGTTTTGTATAGTCTGTGGCAAATACACTGGGCATGACTGAGAAGCCCTGACGCAGTATCTAAAGCAGGGGTGTCCGACCTGCAGCCCCCAGGCGATGGCTGTGAATGCGACCCAACACAAAATCATCGATTTACTTAAAATATTATGCGATTGTTTTGTGATTACGCATCACAACATATTTAGTGTGTAGCCAAGACAACTCTTCTTCCAGTGTGGCCCAGAGACGCCAAATGGTTGGACACCCCAGACATAGAATGATCTCTGAGAAAAAAAATTATCTCCCTGGAAGGTTTACGCCTGTGTTATCTCAAAGGGAGCTCCACGGAGACTGTTCGCAACTGCATCTCTTCCGGCAGCTTTTAGAACCGGGATCCCAGAACCTCTTTTTTCTTTCTTTCCAACGTTCTTAAAATGATATCTATAAAAGATTGTTTGTAACCTTTCTTATATATAAAGCTCAATTTTGTTCTTGGCCTTCCTTATCCATTGCTGGCTATGAAGAAAACTTAATTTCTGTCTACCACGGCCTTCTCTTTCTCATCTGTAGGCCTGTTTCTAACACGGTAAAGCGGCTCATTAAGTATGAAAAAGTTTAATGGCAGAGCCAGCGCTGGGACTCAGGAGCCTCCTGGTCTGCTACTGCTTCCCCTGCATTGTTATCGTCTGTGAAATTCTAAAGAGAGAGCTACTAGAAAACATTTCTTTTTCCCTTCTTTGAAGTTTGCTTATCTTGCCTTGACACAAGATGTATAATAACTGCCTATTCACCCTATTCAACTGTTAATTCCAGCATTACCTGTGTAGTCTTTTTCAAGTTACTTAACCTCCCTGAACCTCAGTTTTTTCAACTGCAAACAGACATAATATTGGACACTTCATAAAGTAAGTGCCAGGATTAATTAAGATATGGCATATGAAGTAGCAAGCATGTAGTAAATACAGTAATAAACAGTAACTGATTTTACCATCATCATCACCATTGTATAAATGCCGAGGAAGTGGAGTTACTCAGAACACTAAATGTTAGCTAATGTCCTCATCAATCAAACTCTGCAGTTAAACCATGACTCCCAGCTTGCCATTAGGAAGGTGTTATCCAAACGTTTGGCTTGCAGAGTTTCTTACCTTCTATCAGTCTATCATACTTCATACAAACTCCACAACAAATTCTTTATTACTTCTCTGCCACAAGGATTGACTGGTGTTGAAAAAACAAGGCATCACACATACTAGGGATAAAAAATGTCACTTGGAGCTAGCAGAAAACCAGAATGTTGCAAACTCCCTAACTACAGTAGTGTACCACAGGTACTGGAACCCAGTACTTACTACTTTTATACTCATCGTCACCTTCAAATTCAAGGACTGTAACACTACTTACTAATACGAAATGACCATAGTCGATTATTTCTCTCCCTTTGCCCTAATACAGCCTTTTGAGATAAGTTTTCAGAGGGTAGGTCTTAGAGAAGCAGCAGCTCAGAGCCCGTTGGAAGATGACCATCACAGAAGGAAACAACAGGCCGGCCTGAGCAATCTGACAGGGCCTGACTCTGGAGGAAGTAGGAACTCAGTCTGTGGTGTCTGGGCGGGAGCCGATACAGTACAGTGACCCCACTCTATGGGTTCCATTCTTCCTTATCCTGTTCCTCTCTTAATGTTTCTTCTAATCCTTTATTTAGCTAGTGGAGGATGAAATGGGCCGCCTCAATAAAAGATACTTAAGGATTTCTGGCAACTCATGAACCAGTGACTGAATACAAACCTGACTCCTATGGAAGCAATTTTCCAACTCTACTCAGAAACAGGTGTATACCCATCATGCAACATTCCAAATAGGTAAGAATTTTATAAAATAATGGTAAAACACCAAAATTAATTAAAGAGTCTAGAATAGATTTAGGGGTACTTCTTAGAACCCAAACATTCTACAAGTATTCATTTCACTTTTTATATTTAGATTACTATGAATTCCTCCACTCCCATTTGCTATCACTAAAGATACAGAAATACTCAATTTCATGAAATGTTACAAAATAATGACTTAATACATAAGTATACACTGTATATACTTATATAGTAAATGTTGACTCTGCCAGAGGGGAATGAGTACATCTCTGGAAATGTCACAAAATAGTATGACTTTATACTGTATATACTGATACAGTAAATGAGGACTACGCCAGAGGGGAAATGAGAGCATCTCTGCTCTTTGGTAGCTCACGTGAGTTCCTGGAGGGCTTGTTTTGATCTCTGCAGATCAGGCAGGTAGTGAGAAAGCAATCCTTCTGCCAGTTGCTCCACTGCTTTGTCTTCTACAGTCAAGTCTTCTATTAACCCTTCATCTGGAGAAGTATCACTTAAACCTGTTCCCAAGCAAAACTCAAATTTAGGAAGCTTGTAAATTGACACAGGGATCAGAGAGCAGTGGGAGGCAGGGAAGAAGGCTGGCAACGACGTTGAGCTCACACCACGAGGTGGTACAAGAACCCTGTTCTCTACTTTTTTTAACTTTCACCTTCTGAGTGTCCTCTAAGAAACAGAATATGAGCACTCAAAATGTTTTAAAGCTACTACTATAACATAAAGTCTAGATTAAAAGAACATTAACATGCAACATTCTATATGCTTACATACGTTTCATGACAGGGTTTCATGTAAAGGATTTATAGTTTTTGACAAATTGTTAAGGAAATCTGAGACCTGAAAGTGGGAAACAGTCACTGAATGAAAACAAGAAATTCTTCTTTTCAAAAACACAATACCTAAAAATATTTTTTCATTTCTATGGAAGTAAAAATATGGGGCAACATCTATTTTGCATATAACTTGATTTATTATTTACATGTAAAAAGAGGGATGTCATTGTTAGGAGAGAAATTTTCTAAGAACTTCTCCTTTGTTTAGATCAATACCTCAACTTACTATATAAAACAATGTATTACGTCTTGTGTGTAAATCTAAAGAACTATGCCTCATACTTTTCCTTTGAATAAAAGAACTGTAACCATTGTGCCAGGCATTCAAAAACGTTTAAAATGAATACCTACCAATCACTACTACTACCGAGAAAAGTATAAAACAATTTCTAAACAGGGTTCAATGATTGGTTTGTAAGATTTTAGAATGAGATAAAAATGAAATGGTCACATTATTAAAATTGCACTCTAAAAACATTTTTAAACTAATACTAAACTCTGAAGTATATTTCTTTCATCATAATCTTGTAATATTCAGTAACATCAAAATAGAACATTATATGGAATACATTTATCATAACTCATTGCTTATAGCCCATTTCCACATATAGGTTTTACCACATATTTAAATTTTGGCAAGATTAAGGAAAACAACATGCTGTCATACTCAAAATAAGCTTTTAGGAATCAAAATAAAATAGTATGCTTTTTATTCTGATCCTGAAAAACATGAGCAAACTATGGAATTCTCATAGTTGCAAGGCAATATTCAAACAGGTAAGAACTAACTTAAAAAAAACTGAGCACTCCACAAATGAAATAAAAATATAATGGGAAACGTGGAGCATTTATGGATATTGCCACTCATGCACCATCGGGTGGGAAGGGAAGAAGTGTATCTGAGAATTTATGCCATTGCTTAAGGGTTGATTACAATTACAGTGCAAACAACAGCAGCTCTCTTAGGAAAATATGGAAAATGTAAGTGTATACAGAATTACCCAATAAGGACATTTCAGCTTTAAGGAATCATAACTAATACACCTCCACTACAATATACAGGGTGGGCAAAAGCAGGTTCATAGTTGTCAGTACACAAAACAGTTTATTCTTGTATTATTGATTATTATATTATTTTCCATACGAACAACTGTAAACCTACTTTTGCCCCACCCATATAGACATTATAACTGGTAGATCCCCTCCCTACCCTGCCCCAATCTTCTAGTTAATTAGTGGAAGTGTCTAAGTTTTCATGTTTTTACATACATACTAAATGTTACTACGTTCAAGGTACTTTATGTGGGAGATTAAATAAAAAGAAAGGATCCTTAACCTACTCATACAAAAATCATTTGCTGCATGTCCATATATATTATGTACTGGTTTCTGAGTACAACGACATATTAGGCAAGTCTCCTTCCCTGAAAGGGTTCCATACAGGAGAATCACAGCACGTGAGAAGCGCCCCGAGAGAAACAGACACTTAGAGGGGAATTCCGAGAAGAGCAGGATCACTTTGACCAGAGAAGTCTGCGAACAATTCCTAAAGGAGGTGTGGACATTTGTGCTGAAGCCTGAACAATGGATGAAATTTTCATTTCTTCTTCTTCTTTAAAATGTTGTGTGAAAACTTAGAACACAAAAGGTGGGGGCATAAGCTGAAAAGTAAAAATACTCTTTCTCATGCCCTTGGAGAGGCGCTCTGGAGTTTCTTCCACAGCCTTCATGAAACAGTCTTTGCATACCCATGCAGAAACCCTGTTTTTATCACAAATGAAATTACTTGTATTTTTCTACAACTCTTTTCTTAAATATATATATTATATATCTTTCCATATTAACATATATGGATCTACTACATTCTTTTTAAATGAACAGAATTCTAACATATTTTGTTTAACCAGTTTTGGACTGAATGTTTGTGTCCCGCCATAATTCACATTGAAACCCTCACCTCCAATGCCATAGTATTTGGAGGTGGGGCCTTTGGGAAGTAATTAGGTTTAAAGGAGGTCATGAGGGTGGTACCCCAAGAGATTCTTATCCTTAAAAGAAAAGGAAGAGAAGCCAGAATTCTCTCCCGCCGCCATGTGAAGAAGACACAGTGAGAATGGCAGCTGTCTGCAAAATCAGAAAAGGGTCCTCACCAGGAACCTAATCTGCCAGCACCTAGATCTGGGACTTCCCAGCTTCCAGATCTGCGAAGAATAAATGTCTATAGTTTAAGCCACCCAGCCTATGGTACCTTGTTATAGCAGCCCGAGTAGACTAAGACACATAAGTATGAGTACTTAGGTTATTTTCACTTTTTCCTATTTCAAACAGTGTTGCAGTGAGCTTTCTTGCTTGTCTTTGCATGTTTATGTAGGACAAATTCTTAGACCAATGGGGCAAAGGGTTTATACATATTTAAACAGCCACCGCAAAACTGCCTTCCTAAGAGATGGCAACAATTTACATTCCCTCCCAACAATAGGAGATCTACTATTTCCAAATAGGTAAGAAAGTGTGTACACAGGGGTGGAAGGGATGCAGCATGGGAAAAGGAAGCAGCCAGGAGGAAATAGGTATATAGAACTGCTCTGAGCAGAGAAGGTAGGTAGCGCATGGGACATATGCAGTAGTGAGCTGTAAGAACCTGTGGCCAGCCTGGAAAGACCCTTGAGTGCCAAGCTAATGGGCTTGGCTCTTTATTTAGTATGTAGTTAGGAGCCACTGAGGCTTCCAAGCAAGGAAATGTCATGAGTGGAGCTTTATCTTGGCGTACTGATGTGACAGTAGCGGGATAGATGGGAAGTGAGAGACAGAGACAGGAGGCAGACTAGCACTACAATGACTGTTTTAAGGGTGAAAATACAAAAAGGAGTTGGAACTTGTATAGTAGAATCCCCTAAATTAAAGAGGTAGGAGGCAAGTAAGAGGAAGGAGTCCAGAGTAATATCAAAGTTTCAGGTGAGAGTGACTTGGTAGCATTAATAGGATCAGACATCTACTTTTATTTGTGTACATGCTGTAAAGTGAGGTTAGTGCAAAAGAACCATGTCAAAGCATCCAGCGAACAGACAGAGGAGCAAGCTGAGAGGTACCCAACTGCACATACATACAAGGAAGTCATATTTATAGAAGCGGGGGGGAAAGGGAGACCACTGAGGAAAAGCATGGCCAAGAAAGGACTGAGCACTAGTTGGGGGTAACGCCTATGTTTCTAGAAAGGGAGGTAAAAGCCCATCCAAAGCCCTGCAGCCTTTCTCATCTAGGGTTCTTCATCTGAATCACAGAACACGAAACTGCTCTGAGTGAGTACTTTCTCAATTCTCCCAAGGACGGTAGAGAAATCGTACCATTCTGGATGCAAAGCAAGTCAACCCATTACATTCAATGGAAGCCTTAGGGCATTGGGGCTCAAATCTCTCTTGGAACTGGAGTAAAGAAAGACTGCTGTGGAGGAATATAGATACAGTAATGTACACATCAAGTATCTAAATTACAAAGCCATCATCCTAACAAATTCATCCTCAACCATTAACGTGTAACAAATAGCCAACGAGAGCCGGAGTCACGTAAACACAGAATGACTTCACCATCAACTGCCTCGAACCGCACCCAAAAAACACCACTTGCCCCGCAAACCTAGTTTCCCACCCATTCCGCAGAGCGGGAGGGCCGGCACGGTTCCCTACTTCCGCGCAGGGGCCACCGGCGCAGGGCCGCAGCCGCCCCACAGCAGCTTACTCCCGCGGGGCGGCCAGGAAGACCCACCCACTCCGTTCTGGCTGCCCGCCCAGCGGATAGCACGTACCCGGCATCTGCTCTCCAGCCCCCAGACCGTCGGGTGGCGGTGCCAAGACC